>JASDQU010305547.1:0-12022 GCA_032191745.1 Picea mariana | reverse complement strand
CTGTAACTTCCTGATTTATCTTAGTGTTGTCCTCCTGATTGATGATGCTAGGTATGTTTATCAGCAGATCCTCTTGTATGTTGAGGTCTGCAATTCCATCCTCAGTTAGGAGTCGTTGAAAATGCAGTTTGGCTTCTACTTGTATTTGGTGGAAGTCATCCATTTTTGAGCCATCCTCTTTTGTGATTTCCTTCACCTTGTTTCTCCAGAGTCTGGATTTGGTTTTCCTTTGAAATAATTTTGTGTTTCTATCACCTGAGCTTAGCCAAAGACTCCTAGATTTGAGCCTCCAAGTTTCCTCTTCCTCATGCAAGATTTTTTGATACTCGATGAATTCTTATGGTTCTTTGAGAAGGAGGGAATGAGTGGCAGGTCCCTCTTCCATTACTAATCTGTTTTCTTCCATTTCTTTAATTTTCCTTCTTTTTGCTTCTTGTTCCTTTTCTTTGTTGTGCTTCACCCAATGTTTGAGGGCCACCTTGAATCTTTTTAGTTTTTGTTCCCAGATGTAGTTTGGAGAGAATTGTATCCAACAGGTCCATGCATCTAAGACAATATTGAAAAAGTAAGAGTCTGAAGCCCACAGGGGGTTGAATCTGAAGGGGATGGGGCCAATATTGTTAGGAGGGGTAAGGGTGAGAGTGATAGGTCTGTGGTCAGACCCAGTCTAGGAGAGAATGTGAGAGCAGGGTATAAAGGAGTCGTCAAGGAAGGAGCTGCTTATTCTAGGAGATCTGTTATGTGCCCCGGTCCGAGTCATCTGTTTGACCAAGTGAAATGACCATTAGAGGGTTTTATGTCAAGAAGATGAAAGGAGGATATAAGATCCTTAAGATGCTCACGAATGGGGTACCGTACTCGAGAGCCACCTTTTTTTCTTTATGATGGAGGGTGGTGTTGAGGTCTTTTGCTATTATTAGATCTTTGAGATCAAGAATTTCTTGTAGGTTTTGGAGAGAGGACCAGCAATTGATTTTCTCATGATAACTTGTAGGCATATAAACATTGAAAATTGTCAGAATCTTACCTGAAGGGAGATGAAGAAGTGAGGTTTTAATCCAGTAGATCATTGATTTCCAGTAGTGGAGAGAGAAGATATTGAGATTCCACAGGATGCAGATTCCCCCTGAGGCTCCTATTGCACTGACTGCTACTCCTTTGCATGTTCTCCAGATGTAACTACTATCCTTAAGGATACCAGTATCCTTCCTTTTTGTCTCATGGAGTAGGAGGACTTGAGGATTTTCTGCTTTTATTAGATCATGTATTAGTGAGAGCCTGTTCCGGCTCCCTAGTCCTTTGCAATTCGAGGAGATTTCTTTTATCATTTACAAGGCTTGGCGTTTCCCCCTTTATGGGGGTTGGATCCACTCTGATTCCTGGTCAGCCTTGTTTATTTTCTGGCATGCTGATCCAAAGTTGTTTGCTTCCCAATTTTGATTTCTTTTCTGGCCGAAGCTTCCCTTTTGTGCAGGTTTGATTTCCGTCCAAATTTTCTAATGGGAGAAGCGTGTGTATCTGAGTCATAGTTTTCATCTGAGATTTTCTCTAGATCATCATCCTCAGGGAGGGAATACAGATGAGAGGGTGAAGGCAGTGCTGAGGGGGGGATAGGGGACTCATGAGGATTCGTTGGGGGGGGAGGTGGGGGAGTGGGATACTCTTCACAAGATGTCTCTTGAGTCAGGATCAGGGGGGCGTGGGGATGGCTTTATTAATCGAGCCATGCTTTTGCTACTTTTTCTGTTTAGGTTGTTGCCATTGATCAACTTCTTCGGTCAAGCTTTCAGGAGGGGATTTAGGACAATGTTTTGCAAAATGTCCATACTCATGGCAGATTTTGCATTTGAAGGGAAGTTGTTCATAATCTACTTGCTACGTGTAGTTCCATTTGTCTAGGGTGAGGTTAATAGCTTCGGGCAGACCTTTTTCTGGATCTACTTCTACACATATGTGCGCACAGGCTTGGAGGCCCTCTTTAGGTTCTGCTCGATCTATGTACTTTCCAAGTGTATTTCTTATAGCTCGAATAATTTCGTTATTCCAACAATGTAGAGGGAAGAAGGGGAGGCGAACCCATACTGGTATTGCATTAGGAATATCATTCTTAGGATTAAAATATGAGGTCTATCTATTGAGATACATACCTCTAGAGCCCATAAAGTATGGTCTGCTTCAGAAGATGAGATCTCTATCTATTTTATTTTCGAAGAGAAAGGCAAAGAAGCCTCTTCCACAAAGAAAGTGAGAGAGATTTCCTTTCAGATGGGGTTTCCAGTTTTTTTCGATCCAGATCGCCATAGCTCGTGGAGAAGGCCAGATTCCCGTAAAATGTCCAATGAGTGTCTGTTCTGCAAATTTCAAAGCGAGGGTTCTAGAAATTCCTTGGATCTGAACCGAAGGGATCTGATCCAGTTTTTTCACAAACTTTGGAGGAGTTTGTTTTTTCGTCTTGGGAAGTGAGGCAATAAGGGAGGCAAAAGCCTCAGTGTCATTGGGGGAGATGGAGGGAGAGGAAGCGGGCGGCCCCAAGGCCTCTCCAGGAGAGGGGGGCATGCGTGCGGGAGAGGGAGGTCAGAGCATGCGTGCGGGGGGTTTCAATTTATCATTACATTATTAATGTATCGTTAATGTAGAGTTATAATAATAATGTAATAATCATTCATTCAATGTATAATTAATGTATTAATACATTATTAATGTAATAATAGTTCAATATGTTACATAATAAATTAATCTATTAGTACTTTAATTTATATATTACAATAATCTAAAAATGTTAAGGTCAATGCACTACTACTTTATTAATGTATTACTTTATTAGTGTATTAATACTTTAGTAATGTATTTATTAAAGCATTTAATGTGTTATTTTATTACAATATTTTTACTTTAACAATGTATTATTTAGTAATATATCAATGTATTAATTAATTAATAATGATGATGATGATTAATGTCCACAAAGACCAAATTGGTCTATCAGACCTTAAGAGGGTAAGTGATTACTTGTGATTCTTTAGAAATTTTTTTCTGTGCTCGAAAAGAATTAAGAGAATCTTTCCAAGATCACCATACTTTTGTTGAGTTAAGAGGTTAGGAAGGTTGATAGTGTGATAAATATTTTGAAAATGAGATCTAATATGGGTATAGGCTGGAAAATCTAAGAGAAAGTGATTTTGATCTTCAAACTTCTTAGTGTCACAAAGGTGATACACTCTTTCATCCCATGGCGTTTTAGGAATTGTCCAATGCCCAGTTTCACTATGGATCTAGTGAGAAATTGTTCTTATCTTAGCAATGCTTATTTTTTTCTTTTAATCTTGGAAAAACAGATAGATAATTTTGATCTTCTAGATTAGGGTTGATTACATCTTTATAATATCTTAATTTTCTTTTTTCCTCTAACTCTTTATCACACCACATTTTCTCCTTAAATTTTGATTTGACGGTTTTTTTAATGGTATCTTTATTCTGTAAAATGGTTTCTTCCATGATTCCCCAATAGCTTAGCCAAGACCAGGCATCCTTATGCCATCCTTTCTTGAGTCGATGGTGGTTATGACTTGATTTGGAAGAAATTTTAGGTAGCCTCTTGTATTCCATGTTGTTTAACTTGTTCTTATACATTAGGTATCTAGTCATAGCCATGCTCTCAATGGGCGAGAAACTTGTTTATTAAAGGACGACGGGATAGGGCGTATTTCCTTTCATTTTGATATTATAGGTTATAAAACTCTTTTGTATTTGGTCTATCTTTTTCCAGGATTCACGAGAGATACTACAGCCCCAGACTTCACATCCATAAAGAATAACAGGTGTAACAGGTGTAACAAGAGTCTCAAAGAGGAGTTTCTGCTTATCCCAACTCCAAATATCGATTGATTTACAATTGTTTTCAAGTCCATAATAAGCTTTCCATCCCCCAATAATCCTTTTCTCAATGCTATTATTCCAATTGAGCTTGTGATGAATATCAATTCCAATATATTTGTATGAAGTCACTTCCTCCAAGTTGTTGTTGTCATATACAAAGGTATCATTAGGGATATTATTGGATTTAATAATCATGACCTTAGTCTTATCAGTATTAACAGTCATACCCATATTGGAGAAAAACTCCTTGAGGATTCTTAGTTGGTTTTCAAGATCATGGGGACTCCTTTCCATAAGAACGATATCATCAGCATAAATAAGAATATTTATGACTATACCAGTGAGATTAGGGCTGACACAACCTGCATTTTCCAAGCATTCTTCAAACTTGTTAATGCATATGCCAAAAAGGGTAGGGGACAAGGGACAACCTTGTTTGACTCCGATATTGTAGTTAATATATTTTTACCAACCCTCAGTGTTTTTAAACTTAGCAATAACATTCTCATACATCCTTATTGTAGAAACCCTCAACTTGAGAGGCACTTTTATCTCTTCCAACCTATTCCAAAGTTTTTTCCTAGTAACCATGTCAAAAGATTTTCTAAAGTCAACAAAACAACAAAAAAGATTGGTTTTAGTATTGCAGAACTCCTCTGCAATGATCCTAAAGGTAACCATATGGTCCACAGTTGAATGATATCTCCTAAACCCGGCCTGGCCTTTATCTCTTTTACTGTGACTTTCTAGCCAAAAACTAATATTCTTTTCCAAAATAATTCCATAAATCTTGGCTAAAATTGGGCTAATCATAATGGTCCTATAATTAGAGGGAATGTTTCTATCCCCATTTTTAAAAATAGGAACAATGAGACTTTGTGTCCAGGGTTTAGGGAAGCCCTACTTGACTGCTAAGTTGAAGAGCTTGTGTATGTGAGGGATAAGGATTGACCCTCCGATTTTAAAAATTTAATCTTGGTAGCCTTCAATGTCCTTAGCTTTCCCATTTGTGATCCTCTTAACCCCAAACTCTATGTCATCTAAAGAAAAAACTTCTTCCTTTGTAGGGACAATATGAATGGTGTTCATGGAATTAGGGAACTCGTAAATACTTTTAAGGTAGGAATTCCAAGTCCTTAAGGGAATACTATTATTTTCTTTAGTATTGCATTTTAGAATTTGGCTCTAGAACTTCTTAGGATCCAACTTGTATAGTTGTGAAAGTTTCTCTTATATTTTATTGATATAGTATCTTTTTTTCCTTTTAATTAGGGATTTGTACATATTGATATTATCGATTTTTCAGGACTCATTAGAAGCATCCATAATGGATTTCATAGAAATTTTACATTCTTTATCATACCAAGGGTTGGTCGTTCTATTATTCTTTTTATAGGACACCTTGAAAGATAAATTGTCAATAGAAGTGGAAAAAATAGTTGTAAAATTATGATAGAGTTCTTCAATGTTGTCCTTATAAGTTAGGAGGTTTAATTTACTATTTAAATCCTTTAAGAAAATGTCAACTTTACTTTTTTCAAAGCACAAATTCCTTTGATTATCAGAATTCTCTTCAATGGTGCTCTTACACATGGAAAATTTTAGAGTTAGGGTTAAATTGTTATGATCAGAGTCAGGCTCATGCTCATTTAAAAGGTCAAAAGTTGTTATTTAGTTGAAAAGGGGGATATCAGATATCACATAATCTACAACACTACTACCTAGCCCATGAATACAGGTCATGTGGTTGGAGTTTGGCTACTTCATTATTCCATTGCAAATTATTAGGTCTTGAGAGCTGCAGAGCTTAACCAACTCAGTACCAAACAAATTCTCAATTACGTATTTAGAGATACTTTTGTAGCTATTAGATAAAACAAGGTCCTCATCTAGCCATAAAGGTTCATGGTTGGGGTCATTACTTAAAAGAGAATCTTGTTTAGTTGATGTCCTAGCATTAAAGTCTCCTAGAAGGAGGATATTACCTTCATTTTTCAAATTATAAATATCTTGTTCTAAATTATTATAGGGACAATTTTTATCTAGATTATTTTTCTTATAAAAAGTAGAATTAATAGGTGCAAAATAAAAAATTTCTATATACATCTTCTTAGCATTGGTGTCTGAAATTTCTATCTAAATGTATTGATTAAGAGGGTCAATCTTATGAATTTCAATGTGAGGGGAAATTTTCTTTCTAATATAACAAGCTATGCCTCCTATCCCTCTACGGTGGGATTTTGTGTTCCATGCCGATCATAAGACAAATCCTTCCATGTTAGGGACCTTAGACTCCTCATGCTCCCAAGTTTCCGCTAGATAGACAATATAAATATCACTTGAGATCCAACTTATCATAGGACCTTTGCGCCATGGAAAGCCACGACAATTCCAAAAATGGATCCCGAGTGTCCCAAATTCCTATTTATTATTATCCTTATGGTCTCTATCCCTAACAATAGCTTTTCGATTTCTAATTATTGCCCATTTTCTTTCTTTCCTGGCTTCTTTTACCTTTTGAACTTCCTTCCTTAATTCAACTTCGTCTTCGGGAATAAGGTCTTCATTTATAAATATTCCCGATCCTTTTAAGCTAAGAGTTTTACTAAGTATGTTATATTTATGGTCATTAAAAATTACTTTGACACGGATCAACCTATATTTGTGATCAATTATTTTTCCTAGCCTCTTTGATTTTATGAGGTAAGTTGTATCAATTTGTGACTTATTTTTTATTTCTTCTTTTACTATTGCTAGCGTATCCTCCTCTTGTTTTTCTTTTATACCAAAAATTATGAGGTTCAAGGCTCTTTTGTTACACTCATGATCCAATTCGATTAGCTTATTCATTTCCTCTTTGATGGGTTTGATATCCAATTTGTTTTCCATATTACTGAGGGTCAAATTGTTGGTTAGTTTTTCTTCTAACTCTTTAATCCTATCTCTCAAGTTGTGTTTTTCATTAACCCTTCCTTCTTGGGTTGATTGTTTATGTTTTTCCATTTCTTGAATTCTATCCTTCATTGTTTTCAATTCACTCTTGAACGCTAAGAATCTATCATCTATTTGAGTTTGAATGGTATCTTTATTTTTTTATTATCAATCATTGCCTCTAGCTCTATTTGGAGTTTTACATCTCTTTCTTCACTCCTTTTTTCTAATGTTTCTAACTCTATTTGGATTTTGGCATCTCTCTCTTCTCTTCTTTTTTCTATTGATTCCATATAATCGTAAAGGATCTCTAGGGTGATTTTGGGGGGCCTCCCCTTCTTAAGATGAGTTTTTGGAATAGGTGTGGGAGTGCTCATATTGAAAAGAAGAGAAAAAAGATGTAACAATTATTATTATGGATTGACTTTATCTCTCAAATAAACTTTTACTTATGAAACTTAAAATAAAAAATAAATAAAAAATATTTAAATCTCTTTAAGTAAAATTAAAATTGAATCAAAGTAAAAAGTGGCTCACCTCATTTGAGATGTCCAATTGCTCAACCTTTTGAAGAAGCCGAAATCCACTCAGAAGAAACTACAGAGATTATTCTGGGTAAAAAAGGTAAAAACCAAAGAGAAGTATTAATCTCGTTCAAAATCCCAGATATATAATCTTAGAAAAAAAATATCTCATAAAAAAAATAAAAAAAATAAAAAAATATTTAATTTCAGAACTCCATAGAATTAGTATTCCCGTTCAAAAACCACAGAGAAAAAAAAATTCTGTTCAAATTCAAAACCACAGAGAAATATTATTCTCGTTCATATTTTGGGTAAAAAAGGTAAAAAACAAATTAGAAATAAAATATCTCCTTAAAAAAATTACAGAGAAGTATTAATTTATCAATTAATTAATACTTTACAATACACACTAATGTAAATTAATACTTTAATTTATACATTATTATATATTACATTAATGTAATACATTAATAGACCATTAATTTGCATACATCATTACATTCATATAATACATTAATTATGTTTACCTTAACAATGTATTAATTAATAATATGTCGATGTATTAATTAATTAATACATTACATCATTAATCTATCCATCAATTAATACTTTACATTACACACTAATGTAAATTAATATTTTAATTTATACATTAGTTTTATATATTGCATTAATGTAATACATTAATATATTAATACACAATTAATTTACATACATCATTACATTAATATAATATATTAATTATGTATTAATACATTAATCGGCTTTAATATAATACATTGATTATGTATTAATGTATTAATTAATATAATACATTAATATAATGATGTATTAATATAATACATTAATTAATGTATTAATATTAATATTAAAACATTTTCTTAATAAATGTTTTCATTATTAATGTATTATTTTAACATTTTATTTTTATTTTTTATTATTTTCTTAATACTTTATTATTATTATTATTATTATTATTTACTTTATTAATATACTTTGTTATTTACTCTTTTATTTCTGCTAAATTAATTTTATGCATTACATTAATATATTACATTATACATTAATATATTGATAGTTTTTTATGCATTGCAGAAAGGTATTAAATAATTAATGATGATGATGATGATTAACATCCACTAAGACCTAATTGGTCTTAAGAGGGTGAGTGATTACTTCTGATTCTTTAGAATTTTGTTTTTGTGCCCAAAAAATATTAAGAGAAGATTTCCAAGATCACCATACTTTTGTTGAGTTAAGAGGTTAAGAGGTAAAAATACATTAATGTATTTTTACATTATTAATGTTTTCTTACTTTATTTTTATATTTTTGCATTCTTAATGTATTATTTTAGCAATGTCTTTATTTTGTTATTATTTTTTTATTAATACATGTAATGCTTTATTATTATTATTATTATTATTATTATTATTATTATTAACTTTTTTAATATCTTTGTTATTTACTATTTTATTTTTGCTAAATTTATTTATAATATATAAATTATTTTTTCCATTATTAATATATTTTTTTAATAATGTATTTATTTTGTATTAACTTATTTTATTTGTGCTATATTATTTTCTATTTTATGAATAATTGTTATTTAATATTTATTTTGTTATTGATAATCAATTGATAATTAATAATTTAATTATTAATAAATATTAATTTCCAATTTCTAATTAATTAATTTTTATTAATTATATAATAATTTATTATTATTTAATAATTATAAATAATTAATTAAAAATTGATTATTATTTAATTCTTATTAATAATTGATTATTATTTAATTTTTTTTAATAATTTATTAATAAAAATATCACATATATTTTTTATTATTAGTTTTAATAAATGATTTAATTAATAATAATACTAACTAAAATATTAATAATTTTATTTTAAATAATAATTTAGTAATTACTAAATAATACTTAATTATTACATTTAAAATGTATAAATGTGTTCATAGTTGTGGCCATGCATGCCGATCGTCAACTAGCAACAACCACATTTAAGTAAAAAGTGGTTGATATAAGCTGATCGAAACCATTTTCCACCCTTTAAAATTAATGGTGTCGATTGATGTATATCAACCACTTTTTATTTAAATGTGGTTGTTGCTAGTGCTATACACAATCGAAATTGATTTTGAAACACATTTCTGCAGGAGGAGAGTCGAGATGAAATGCAGAGTGTTGTCTAAACCCCGTATACATCTTCATCCTTGATCCAATAACTATTACATTCAAGTTCATCAAGTTTTGAAATCTGTCTATAGCTGGCAGGTTCGGCACGCTACCCTATGCAGCCCTTCAATTTTGAATTCTTTGAAATGAACTTATGTCCAACATTAAAATTTTCGATATAAATTTATAACTCCTCCTTAGTCCCCTTGGTTCCATGAGGGAGACCCATAGCTTATTCCATAAATTTGCAACTCCTCATTAATCCCCTTGATTCCATGGTTTCTATCTTACTCCTAGACACACACAAAAAAGGCCATAAATTTGCAACTCCTCATTAGTCCCCTTGGTTCCATGGTTTCTAGCTTACTCCTAGACACACACGAAAAAGCCCTAAAACTGGAAAGCCCAATAAATCCATTTTAACAAGAGCGGAGAAACCAATGATGATGAATGATGTGCCCATTACAATTATAATTACTTGTCAAAATAGACGAGCTCTACCCACTAGTACTCCCATATAGAGAGATATTCCCACGCTTCATCGGATCCATGGTCCTTGAAAAGGGGTTCAGGTCTTTCCTCATCGTCTGATGTTCGAGCTAACATGTGATATTGCCTCAAAATCTTATCATGATCAACCAAAACGATCACATCAATTTGTTGTGACACCACACATCATAGGAGTGTGTTATCTATGTGTGTAGGGCATAATTTTTTGACATCCACTTACATGTTGGCGACACATTTTCCAATGCGATCCTTTAAATCCCGGTTTTCCTATGCCGCCCTCAATTTTGATTTCTTTTAAAAACGGACTTATACCTAATATTAAACTCTCAAGTATGCATTTATAACTCTTGATTATTCCCTTGGTTCCACATTTCCAACAAGTAGACCGACTGCTTACTCCAAAAACAAACGATGATGATGATGTGCCAGTTGCAATTAAAAATACTTATCGAAATAGACATGCTCTACCCACGAGTAGTTCCATCAAGAGACAGATTCCCCCGCTTCACTGGATTTATAGTCCTTGGAAAGGGGTTCAATTCTTTCCTCATCGTTTGATGTTCCATCTCTTTCCCACTGAGATCACAGGGGCAGAGGCCTCAAGGTCGTAATGTCACTGATGGATGTTCTCGTTCCCATTAATTTTATAAAATTAATATGTATAAATTAATATATATTAATTTTATATATAATTCAATTTAAAATTTATAAATAGTTTATTAAAACTTATTTAATTCATGTTTAAATTATTTATTATTTTTAAATATATTATAAACAAAAAAATAATTATAGAATTAGATTAGTTAAGTATTTTTAAGAAACAAAATCATAAAGTCTCATGGAGAGGAAATCAAATTTCAATAAAGGATAATATTGGTTTCATGTATGGAATTAATTCTAGGTGCTACTTGAAAGCATATGACCCGACTGATATAGCCTTGGCTATGACAATGAGGGATATTAGCTTTCTCATAAACAATATCTAGGTTGAAATTATCTTTTGGTCTTGGAGTAAGACCTAAAACTACTCTTTATTGGCCAAGAGTTTGTTTTCATTGGTAAAACCTACCATAACCTAGTGGTCAATTGGTAGTGAGGACAACCATCACTATATGGATTGTCTCATCACCGTTATTCAAGGAAAACCATGCAACCAAAAATAACCCACTTGTGGTCCATAAGGGGGTTAATGGGCCACCAGGAAGGGAGTCCCCCTTCCTTGTTCAACTAGTAGAAGAGGATCAATATTAACTCAGAAACATCTATTGTAATATGAACTCACCAGTCCTAGAAGAAAAGCATTCTAAAATAATGCATTGTGTTAATGTTTGATTCGTGTCAGTGTTAGCGAGTTTATATATTTTTAATAAATCCTTCTCCAATATAGTGAGCAAGTATATATCTAAAATAAGTTGTTAGTCATTTTGTGTCAGTTCATTGTTGCACAAAACTACTCTTGCTAGTCTGAATGCGCAGAGCATTGCAGAAATAAAATCAACAACTAACATTGTAAGAAGTCACCTTGCATTATTAAAGGGGATGTTTTCTCTCTAATGGATTTGATGAAGTTATTCTGAATCTTCTCTTCTCTTCTTTGCGTTTTCATTTCATTATGTGAGTGTGTGAGGTTGTTAAGCACCAAGGGACTAGTGTGCCCTCTTCATTGTTCGCTTGTTTACTTCTCTGCGTTTTGTATTTTTTCTGTGTGAGTGTGTGAGGTTGTTGCGCACCAAGAGACTGGTGTGCCCTATCCATTGTTTGTTTGTTTACTGGTTGGGCATGTGTTTTTAGGTAATGCACATTGGGTAAACAAGTGTTCCCTATTGGGAGTGAGTTCTTTGTTTGTTGAGTGTGCCCTTCAAGAAACAAGTGCACCCTCTTGGAAGTGATTTCGTTGTTTTGTTGAGTGCACCCTTCAAGGAACAAGTGTGCCCTCTTGGTTTGCAATTTCTAGACAGATCAATTGGTATTAGAGCGTCTGCCTTGGG
>JASDQU010305546.1:34906-69111 GCA_032191745.1 Picea mariana | reverse complement strand
ACCTCACCTTCCGTTTTTCCGTGGTGCCCTCGCCAGCATTATCAGTGGGTTTTTTCTCCCCCCTTACCCTTCTTACATTGTTTTTTCTTCCCTTCAGGCTGTTGGTTGGCCTTTGGGTTAGTCATCTGCACGGAGTGTACTTTCAATGTTTGGGTAGAAGGAGCAGCCAAAGTAGTAGTCTGGCTGGTCGTTGAGTGTTGTATAGATAACTGTTGCAATTGTTTTGTTAATTGCTCAGTGGGCTTGGTTTGGGCTGAACCAACAATACCATCAGCATGTGGTCCATCTCTCTGTCTAGTTTTATCCAGTATTGATTGTGGTGCATCCGGCGGGATGTTGTATAATAAACCAGACTGAGAATAGATAAGCTCAAACTGTTGAGCCCTCATGATGGCATCTTCTTCGGAGAAAACCCCAGAAGTTGCGATGTCTTTGGATAATTGTGGGACCAAAGACTTAAGGAACCACTCAAGCAGGAAAGCTGGTGGGACTGGTACTTTAATTAGACTCTTCCGGTGTCTCCAATCTTGGATATGATCAGAGATATGGTCCGTTGTTTTCTGTTCGAAATTGGCAAGCAAATCTGTGCCAGCGTCGTATCTCACAGGTAATTGGAAATGGTTAAGGAAGGCCATCGCCAATTTTCCAAAAGAAGAGTATCTGGAGCAATCGAGCTCGATGTACCATTTCGCGGCACTCCTGATAAGAGTGCATTGAAACAATCACAACTGAATGGAGTCATCTTTCAATGAGTTAGATGAACACCAAAGATGGAAGGTAGTCACGTGATCACCTGGATCTTCGTTATGCTTGGCCTCGAACTTTGGAATGTCCGAAGGAAACTTCGTTGGCATAGGAGGCCAACGTGGATCGTGACAAATAGGATCCTTTAACATCCTTGTCAAATCTGGCAAGTGTAACGTCGCTAGGAATGGTAGTTTGGGTTGCTGCTGATAGCCTAGGAAAAAGGGTCCTCGAGTTTGACTATCACCAGGTTGCCAGGAAAAGTTTGGCTGTTGGCCTAGGTTCTGGTAGAAACCATGGCCCTGACCAGCGTAAGGATTTTGCATCCGTGGAGACATCATTGGATGATTCCCCATAAAGGACATAGGATGTTGGGCATGCATCGTGTTTGAAGGACTTTGGGAAGGATTACCCCATGTCGGTCCTGATGGGAGAGGCATAGAAGTCTGTCCAGGGTTCCATTGACTGTGGAAAGAATTACCCCAGAATGGAATTCCAGAGGAGGGAATGGATCCTTGAACTGAGTTCCAAGGTCCTGCTATATGTTCCCCCAGCGTAGGAATAGTACCCTGCACCAGAGTAGACTGTCCAAAAATGGGAGTGCCCCCAGACAGGAAAGCGATGGATGAAAATTGTTGTTACCAAACATCCCGTTCCAAACAAATGGTGAAGAACCTATCGGCATAGTGTGTGCAGGTGTTCCTTGACTCCCGGCTCCAAATGAACTCGTGTGTGCAGGCTGCCCGGCGGACTGTTGATGCAGACCACCAAGCGAAGGGGACAAACGAGGAATATGACCTCCAGCATAAGGAAAAGCCTTGAAAGGGATAGGAATTCCCCCAGGTTGACCTTGCAGAGGAGTGTTAGAGCTCCTTGCCCCTAGACCCAAAGTCTGTAAAGTGGAGTAAGTGAGTGCAGGACTTGTACCCAAACTAGGCATACCGTATGAAAACGGAGGGCCTGTCACACTAGGTGTGAGGGGAGTTGTGGCCGCCGCGATAGATGGGATCAGTTCACTGCGCGACGTAGTTGTGGCTGAGACCATGGTGGCTCGGACTGACAATGGCAAGTTAGGAGATGCTTCTCCTATGGTAGAAACGGTGGTGGGAATGGAAGAATTCCCATAGGAAGTAACAACATTTGTTTCCATAGCTGTGTGAGGCACTGACAGGTGTTCGTAAAATAGGATCGGTACACTGACCGATGGCCAAGTATCAGTGGTTGGGGTTTCAACCGAGCCAAGATTGGCGGTTGATTCCTCCAGGAGTTGTTCGGGCACAATGGTTTGTAACTTGGTTGCTTCAAAAGACCCTTGTTGGTCTAGCTTTCGCCTCAATGGTGGCGGGGGTGGCTCCAGTATAACCGACGGCAGGCCCAAAAGCCTTCGTGACCGATGGAGCTCGGGATCCTCCACTATGTGAGAAGATCCAAGACACGCTTAGGTATTCTACATGTTCAAATAGTAACACACACTAAAAAGAATCCCCTAAGAGATAAGACAAGCAATCACTAACTATTTTGAAGAATAGTTACAACAACCAACACTAGAGTAACTTACGGGTGCAAGTGCAACTCAAATACGGAAGCAGCCTCTAGGTATACTCTGCAAAGTGTGGCATGATGTCTATCCTAGGTACCGCGATATACCCTCGTAGTCACCTGTGTATGTCCCTAAAAAGATTGGCAACTAGTTTTCCATCACGTGAACAGTCACCAGGCGGGTACAGTCGATAGTCGAGTAGACCACAATGAGCAGGGTATCAATCTTGAAACCTATCAAGGGTATCGAGATAAAATGGTCCGGAAGACAACTAAGGACCTCGAACGGATTCGAGACCCACGAAGCCCCGTGGCAAATGCAAACGACGAAATCCCAAAACAAATCATCGATATGTGTTCTCCACTACGCTTGGTCCGGCTTTGGAGGGGTTATCTCCACTACCTTTCCTCACGTGACCTCATTTTTATCCCCTGTGTTAGAGAGGGGTCCCAGATAACTTCCACGTAACTGGACTTCTACACTCCCTATCACAGACTCCAATGTTTGGTTTTGAGTGGCCTTGGAGAGTTTCCTCTCCAACCTAATCCAAGGCCCTAGTCCTGAACTAGTGTATGAACCCTACAAACAAAAAATTCTAATAGATTTTAAATTAGTGTTGCTTTTATGGGATTTTTTACGTCACGGGATATGAAGGTGAAACTGATGATGTGTAAAGACTCAAAGAAAAAAAGAATGAAAAAAACTGGAAACAAAAGACTTTTACTAAATGCAAAAATCAACAACTTTTCACAAAGAAAGACTTCTTTTTCTTTTCAATTTTTCTAAGATTTCATGCAGCAAACATAAAGGAATTTTTCTCGACTATGAGCTACTTATTCTCTAAATGAACTGCAAAAACTTATGAACAAAAAGACTTCTTCCTAGCTATTGATGCAGAAACACAATCTTCAAACAAAGAAGAAAATGAAAAGATGTTTTTTTTCTTCTTTTTTTTTTCACGTGCAAATCAAGCAACAAAGGGAAAATACCGACAAGCCTAAAACCAAGAACAAAAAAACAAAATTCTGGCTTAAAGCGTAGATCACAAAGAATCAGAGCAAAGACACACAATGGAAATCAAGAAAGCAAAGACTCTTACGCTTGTCTAAAAACCTTAAAACAAATTTTTTTCCTTTTTATCTTTTCTATCAATTATCAACTAAGAAAAAGTAGGCTAAGGGTAAGCTGACCTAACCTACTGACTATTCAAACCCAGACTTAAACACCTACGAGCACTACTCCTCACCAAAAGAGGGGATGAGTGCCCCACCTTGATAAAAAAGAAGCCTATCAAACACGCTACTGTCACTGAAACAACACGCGTGAAAATGCGTGCTGAGCTGAAACAGAACCCGTGTACCCATGGTCTGACCTTGTACAGGCCGTGTGTATGTATAAATTCTAAGGAAACAAATAAAAACAGGCATCCCAGACCTAGAAGAGGCCTCTGGTATTGACAACCAGGGTCCCTTGAAGGCTTGGATGCTTCCTCTAACAGAAAATAAAAAATATTTGCAAGGGATAATAAGACACAACAAGACAAATTGAGACAATACTGTGAACCAGCAAGAATCAGACAAGATCTAGAAAGCCCCCTGAGAATGTATAATTCTGACAGGGAAGAGGAGGACTGCCTCTCAATATTTCTGAAGTCCTACACACTACTGAAACCTCTACAGCTAGCGTTCAAACGCGGGATGTAAGAGGTTAGGGTGCGGGTACACGCGTACAGTCCTTCTACAGGCCGCGTGTACCTCTGTGTGTCCCGATAATTACCATCAAGCAACAGTCAAGGAAAAACTGGTATAAAGAACCAGGTTCCCTGCTAGCTCTGACCTAACAGAAAACAGACATGCAAAGAAACATAAAATCCAATCCTTTAAACTACCCAAAAACCTCAACTAAATCCGGAAAACCCTAAAGAGTATCTTCCCCAGTGGAGTCACCAACTCTGTTGTTGGGAAAAATACCCTACGGACTAGCAAACTAGGGTCAGACTTGCATGCAGAATTTTGACCGTAAAGAAATTACTTTTTATCCTACCACCCAAACTTAAACCCCTCTTTCGTGATACATGCATGGAAAGGAACTACTAACCTTTTTACTGATGTTTGGTGTAGATCCTCCATTGTGCTTTGCCCGCTTGCTTTCTCTGCTCCTTCCAAAGATAATCCTGCAATCAAGACAAAACACTACGCATGCATGCTATTTTTCTACTTGAGGGTTAGAAATTAAGCATAGATTAAACAAATCATAGATAACTCATGCATTGGGATGGGAAAAGTATTCTTTTATTATTTTCAAAATGAATCAACTTACAATCAAAGTCGAGACCAACCACCACTCCTTGATCCTGATCCTGGGCTCCTCCTCTTCTTTGTCCTCCAACTGCTTTGCGTTAATTCTCCTTAGGCTTGAGGAAAGGCTAAAGGGTTGGGACAAATGGATTTGGCAATTGGGCAGAGTTTCTTCGCTATAATTTTCCTCCTCCAAATGGTACCCCTACCCCTTCTTTTATAGGCTAGAAGGAGCTAGGGTTTTGGATGAAATCTCGGCCATGCATGGCCGGGAGTTTCAGTTAACTGACCCATCATTTTTTGTCCTGTCAGCAACTTTCTTGTTTTTGTGCTTTGTTAGGTAAACGCGGGCTGTAGTAGGCCTGCCAACGTTCACACGCATGCAGTAGTGGGTTAGGGCATGTGTGACTTAACCCGAAAGGATTTTCAAAGAGGTTTCTTAGCAGATGTTTTGGGAATGAAGGGATATGAGTTGGCCTGATGCCAGGTAAGCATGTGTGGTGCAATTTAGGGTTAAAATATTTTTTTAAACATTATTTTTTCTAATGATGATATCACAGACATGTGTTCAGGCTCCCAACATGACTTTTTTTCTGAGAAAAGAAACTTCTTTCCTCCTCTACAAGGCTTCTTTTTAGAAAGGGTCTACAGGCTGCTCAAACTACACAGTGCGGAAATCTATCATTTTTGCAAGCTGCTCTATGGTTGGCCCATAGGATTTCCGCAGGCTACTATATAGGCAGGGTGTGGAGACATTCCAAAGATAAAAGAGGAAAGAGGTTTCACGAAGCTTCTAGAAGGGGAATCTTCTAGAGTGTGAGGTTGCGTCTGTATGGTTGTGATCTTACTGATTTCTATAATTTGGTGGGATCATCCTCATCCTTTTAACCACTTCACCTTCTCCTATATAATCATGGGCTTCTCATGGAAAAGGTTAAGCAATAAGAAGTAAGATTAAGCAGAGAATTGATGAAAGAATAGGCTGAAGACTGTGTGAAGAATCTTGTTCTTATTGATGCTTGAGGCATCCCTTTTTCCATCAAGCTTTTGTGGATTATCTTCATATGAATTTCGGAGAAAGTGTATGTGTGTGTTGGAACAAAGGACCATTAAAAGGGAACTTGCGACATCAAGGCAATTCGGTTGTATCTTCTACTTTTCATTAATATAATATAGTGGCACATCTCTTTCCCATAAAATGATTATTGTTTTATTACATGACTCCTTGATCACATGTTTAGGTTGTCATTGAATTCTACTATTGTTTCTTTCACATTGGTTGGTTTGTGTTGTCATGGATCTAATTCTATAAGAGCACTCGAGTGAAGAAGGGACAACAAATATATAAGGAAGCGATTCATATAGTATGTTATCTATTCCTCTTTGGATAGTAAACTCAATGATTGCAACTTAGGGAAAGTGTCTTATTTCGTCTTGTTTTGTTCTATATTCAGGTGGATCTAGGGGGATCAGTTCATGTCTGCATTTACTGATTTACCCAATAACACTCCCCTTCTAGGTATTCAACAATAAGCTAGACATGAAGTCTCAGAGCACTACAACCGTTGTGAGGCTCCCTCTGGTAAAATCACTTCCCCAATAACATTTGTCACCTGGAGAGAGTTGCTCATAGGCATGAAAACTTTCTTCTTCAATCCATAGGCCTACAAATATGCTTCTTTCTTCCAACTCCTAAGCCAATCCAGTCAGGTAATTACAACAAAAAATCTAGTATGGATCTAGTAAGGATAGTAACCACACTAGTCTAGAGAAAAATGTGGGCAACAACAACAAATGGCTAAGGTGTGATCTATCACAGGCACAATACAGACATTCTATGATTCACAAGAAAAGTACAGGTTATCTTCACATGATACAAGTTACATACCTTGCATGAAAGTTGCAGAGGTCAATGATGGAGGGCGTGGATGTTGCATGAATTCTCAGTCTGAGTGCATGAGTGCATGAGTGCATGAATCGGGTGGATGCAAAAATTGTTGACCAACCCCTACAACGGTTGATTTCCCACATAAATCTACATGTGACAGGATTGACACATGGCTTTCTTGGTAGCTTGTTCCTCCCCACTTAGAGTTCATTCCTTTCCCAAAGGGACTTAGGATAACATGGTTTATTTCCAAAACTTTAGTCTTTAGGAAAATATATATTATAATATTCCCTTGGGTTTAATCCCTCAATCTTATCCCTTTTCCCTAGACTCTGAGACTCTTTCCCTTTCCCTACCTAGTGGAGCTTAGTTCCTTGTAAATATTTCTTCGTGGTTGGTCTACATGAAATGATGTATTTTTATTAATGATCTACATAATTACTTATACAAAAATAGGGTCATTCGCCTTAGCATCTAGGCTCTCCAGCCTAATATTCACATAATCCTCCCAACTTATAAACACTTGACTCAACAGCCTATAAACACAATTATAATTCAACAGGGGCTTAGCCTTGGGGTATTACAATTCCCTCCCCTTATTTATGCACTTTCCTCAGTGCATCATATTTATATATTACAACAGGATTTTCAAAAATCTTCAAAATGTTGCAAATATTATGCCTGGATGGCCTCTTCGTGCTCCCATGTGGCATCCTAAGGACCATACCAGGTTGATTGGACCTTTACAAGCTTGATGGAGTGATTATGTATTTGGTTGTTTTTCTGGTCTAGAATGTGTATCAGATGTACTTGAAAACCGCCTTCTTGCTCCACGCGAATCGCATTCCAATCAATAACATGATTAGCATGATGTATATATTTCTTAAGGAATGATACATGGAATACATTATGAATGGTCATAGATGCAGGAAATGCAATCTTATAAGCTATTGGTCCAATCCTTTCTATTATTTCAAATGAACCACAATATCTGGCTGCCAACCTGGAACAATTTCCCAACTTCAAGGAATGTTTGTTGGCCTTCACTTTCAAGAATACATGATCACACACTTCAAACTCCCTGTTGGTTCTTCCCTTGTCAGCATATCTTTTCTTCCTGTTTTGGGTAGCTTTTAATTTTTTTTTAATCTTTGTTATTTTCTCTTTCATTTCCCTGAGCAACTCTGGCCCTACCACTACTCTATCTATTGGTTTGTCCCAGCTTACTGGTGTGTTGCACTTTCTTCCATAAAGTGCCTCAAATGGGCTCATCTTCAGAGATTCCTGATACCCATTGTTGTAGGAAAATTATACCAAGTGTAGATAATCCTCTCACTTTGATGGTCTGTCCATCACATATATTATTAGCATATCCTCTATCACTTGGTTCACCTTTTATGTTTTCCCATTAGACATGAGATGATAAGTTGTACTGAAGTTCATATTTTTTCCAAACCCTTTGAATAATCCCCTCTAGAAATTCAAGGTGAACTTTGGGTCTCTATTAGACACAATTGTCTTGGAAATTCCATGCAAGCATGCTACTTCGCTCATATAAATATCAACAACATTGGTTTCCTTATGAGTAATCTTCATTGTAATGAAATGGGCAACTTTAGTAAGCTTGTCCACCACCACCATGATAGAATCATGTTGCTTTCTTGTTCTGGGAAACTTGGTAATGAAATGCATTGTCACCAGTTCCCACTTCCACTCAAGAATGGGAAATGGCTGCAACAACCCATATGGGTGTCTATGCTCAACATTGACCTTTTGACACTCTAAACATTTAGCAATGTACTCAAAAATTTCTTTCGTTATTCCTGGCCAATAATATTGGCTTTTGACTGCTACAATTGTTTTCTGATATCCTAGGTGTCCAACATAAGGTATGTTATGCATCTCTTTCAAGATAATACTCCTCAATTAATGACAATTAGGTACATAAATTATGTTGTTTTATAGGAGAATTTGATCATTTCCCAATTTATAATCTTCAACCTTCTGTTGCAGTTTACCTTGTTATAATTTTGTTACTAACTCCATGTATTGCAAATCTTATTTTGCAACCTCAAAAATTATTCCTTTAAGATTAGTTTTATACATGCTAATGGTTTTATCATGCAATTCATGCACTCTCCTACTAAGTGGATCAACAACTTTTTTCTCTTTGCCTTTGATATTCTTGATATCAAAGTCATACTCACAGAGGAATTCTAACCATCTTTTATTCCTAGCATTCAAAGTTGGTTGATCAAACAAATATTTCAGAGCTCAAATATTTTTCCCATGTGGTAATGCCTCCACTTCTTCAAGGCGTGTACTATTGTTTCCAACTCCAAATCATGAGTGGTGTAGATCCTTTCATGCTCCTTCAATTTTATGGATTCAAAACATACCACAAATTCGTTCTAACTAAGGACTCCACCAAGTAATTATTTGCAAGCATCTTTGAAAACCACTAAATATTCATTCAGATATGTAATCCATAGAATTGTAGCATTCGTTAACAACTGTTTCAATTGTTGGAATCTCTTTTGACATTCAGTTGTCCACTGAAATTTCACCCCCTTCATTTGCAAGGAAGTGATTAGGTGAGCAATCCTTGAAAATCCTACAATGAATATTTTGTAGTATCCAGCTAGACCCATGAAGGATCTGACTTATTTCACACTCTTAGGTGCTATCCACCCTTTAATAGCTTCAAACTTTTCAGGATCCACTGTTATCCCTTCTTTGGATATGATATGCCCCAAATAGTGAATTCTGTTTCGATAAAATGGGAACTTACTCAGTTTGGCGTACATCTCGTGATCTCTTAACACTTGTAACACCATCCTCAAGTGATGCTCATTTTCTTCTTCCGACTTGGAATATACAAGGATGTCATCCAAAAATACAATGACAAACTTGTCAAATTATTTCCGGAAAAGACCATTCATTAAGAACATGAAAACAACCGGTGCATTTGATAACCGAAATGGCATCACTGTGAACTCATAATCAGCATACCTTGTTCTGAAGGCATTCTTTTTTATGTTTTCATCGCATATCCTTACTTGATGGTAATTAGATCTAAGATCAATCTTTGAAAATATCCTTGCATCATTTAATTGGTCAAAGAGGTCATGAATCCTTGGAAAATGATACTTGGTCTTTATATTTAATTTTTTTAATTGTCTGAAGTCAATACACAACCTCAATGTCCCATATTTATTATTCACAAATAAAACTAGGGCACCCTAAGGTGACACACTTGGGTGTATATATATCCCTTCTTCAAAATCTCTTCAAGCTACATTTGCAACTCCTTCAGCTCTGGTGTACTCATCTTGTAGGGCATCTTGGATATTAGAGATACTATAGTCATCAAATTTATAGAGAAATCAATATCTCTCTTTGGGGATAGTCCTGGTATCTCCTTGAATGCATCCTCAAAATATTTCAGGACCACATGATCCTCATGATTTGGCAACTTATCCTTAAGTGCTTCCTCCATATGTGATGGAAATATTTGGAAACCCTTTCAGTAGAATTTCTTCAGCTGCATGGCTGAGATCTCTTGAACTATAACTACCCTAGGAATTCCTTGGATTGTTCTTGGGTTCCGTTCCTCGTCTAGGTAAGTAACTGCCTTGTTATGGTATTCTAATACAACATGGTGTTTCTCAAACCAATCCATACCAATTAGACAGTCATATGAACCCAATGGAAGGATGTTTAAATCTTCCTTAGTACTTATCCCATTCATGTCCATTGGACATGATTTAACCAACTCATAAAATTTTCTCTTGCCTCCTGTAGCCAGTTGTAACAACCAATATTTCCCATGCTTGCTTCTTGGAAAATGCAATATTTCCACAACTTTATGATCTATGTAACTATTACTAGATATTGAGTCTATTAAAATAGTAAAGTCATGGTTATTGATCATACCTTCTACTTCAATCATGTGTGATTGAAATTCTTCTTGCTTATTGTCCATGGATGCATATATCCTTGGAAAACTTCTGCCCATGTCTTCTGTTGTTTTATCTTGTTGAACATTGTGGAAAAATCTCACTTTATCACTTCTGTGTGGAAAATATCTATACATATGATCTCCTTTACAACCCCAACATTGAATGGGTGTCTTCCTTGGCCTTTGTATACCTGTCTCATTCACTATGGGATCTCTAATGATTTGTTGTCCCTGAGAATTTTTTCTAAAGAAGGGTGGCTTGTTCCCCTTCTTCCTTTTCTCCATCTTGAATTTCTTCTTGTCTTACCAAGATATTTCGAAAGTAGGGTTTCCCTTATGTTGATCATATAAGAACTTAGCACTCCTCATAGTTTTCTCCAAAGTATTGGGATCATCATATTGAATTTTATCACTGATGAAATACGGTAGCCCACTCAAATATCTATGAATCTTAACTATATCATCTTTGATGAAGGAGACATACTTCAATAGTTCTAAAAATCTCCTTTCATACTTAGCAATGTTCATGCTGCCCAGTTTGAGTTAGAAGAACTCTTTCATGTTTTTGTCATAATACCTCTTGGTTAAGTATTTCTTCTCAAAATTCTTCTTGAATTCCCTCCAAGTCACATTCTTCTCTCTTATGTGTTTAACTTGCACAATATTATCCCACCACATGGATGTATTTCTCTTCAGCTGATAAATAGCAATTACTCCTTCCGCATGAGAAGAATAATTATGTAGTTGAAAATATTTTCTCACACCTAGAAGCCATGTCTCAACATCTTCATCCTTCTTGTGCTCTCCATCAAAACTAGGAGGTTTGACTTTGCTCATTTATCATCTCAATTCATCCACCCCAGGCCTCTTATGATGCTTCTTGATAGGAGATGGTTTTCAAGTGTTGTGTACCCTGCTTTTGGATTATCCTTGGGAGTGATGGCGATGTATGCTACCACTCCTTGTTCTTCTTTTCTCATCAGAGGATATGTGGCTTCCTGATTTGTTGGATCCACTCTCCTTATCCAACTTCTTTTCAATTATGTCCAGGATTTTCATTAACTTCATATAGAAGTCTTCCTGCTACTCCTTGGTCTTCATAAGCCTTTGATTATCATCCTT
Organism: Picea mariana; assembly: GCA_032191745.1. Taxonomy (NCBI): domain Eukaryota; kingdom Viridiplantae; phylum Streptophyta; class Pinopsida; order Pinales; family Pinaceae; genus Picea; species Picea mariana. The sequence continues at coordinate 57,559 of JASDQU010305546.1, read as the reverse complement.
GTGGCTCTGGACATTTGTCTGCAATTTTTGTATGGCCTTAACCAAATTTATGTCTTCATCCTTTTCTCCTCCATGTCCATTGGATTTGGTTCCTTCCATACCCAAATGGACATTCATCCCTATGATTTCATCTTCTTGATTGTATAATATCTATGTATCGTCCATCTCTCTACACTCTATGTTGATCTGATCTTATCAATCTATTGTTAATTGTCCAAAATGTGCAGTGAACAAAACTTTTTTAGTCTAACTGATTCAACAATTTTATAAAATCATGAACCATTTTATTTCAATAACCTATTAGAATTATTTTCTTCTTTACGAGATGGCCCATTGTTATAACCATAAATTGCACCATACATGCATACCTTGCATTTGGCCCTCTCACATGCAAATTTTTCCAAGCCATGACTAGACAACTCTACTTAAAAACACTATTTTTGAAGATGTACGCATCCTGCTCCACTACTGCCCATGTATATGTGCTTGATCCACCACTATAGACTATGTACATACACTAGTGGTTCCATTACATCTCGTGTATGACCGCAAAAGTTGCAAAAATTAAAAAGTTGCAAGGAATTCGTTCAGATTATGGGCTATTGGGTAGTTTCCCAACTGTCCCATCGTCTATATCCCATCACCCAATTGAATAACCATCCCTTTTTCATATAAAAGGAGGTGTTGGGGTATCATTCCATACATAAGCATAAGAACAATGAAACTCTTCCCCTTTCACATCCCCTCTTGCCCAAATAATTTCATCCAACTTGTGAGTTTTGCATCAGAACTTCCCAATATAGCCCTTTTTCCTCAATCATAATCCTATGCCATTTCCCTAGAAGAAGTGTGAGAGGAGAAAGATATGTGGAAGCATGGTTGGAGATTGGTAAAGAGGATCCTAGACCGGGTTCATTGAGCAGTCTCCGATCTCATTGTAAGTAAACTTTGTGATATCAATAAAAGGAATACTTTTTCTGTCTCGAAATATGATGTGTTCAATCTCTATGTTTGATTTATGTCTTATACTAACATCTAACCCACTAATTCATTGATGAGATACATTTTTGTAGTTTCTTGTTTGTCTTTTTTTGAATGAAGGTCGGCCTTGGGAGGACACTTTTAGTCGAGGATCAATCGAGCGTAAAAGGATTGGCACCGTATGTGGATTTTAAGGTAGAGTTACCGGATCTTTTTACTTTGTATTTCTTGTATGAATGTGAGGTATATTCGTTGTAGTCTAAAGAGTAGGAGACTTTTAGACGGTTAGATATGCCTACATGTTGAACCTTAGTGTAGTCCATAGGGGGGGTTTCCCACTATAGTATAATTGGAAACCATACTAGGGAAACCTCTAGGGTTTTAGGGGGTTTTATGGGTGTTTTAATTGGTTTGATTACCTTTTTTTAGTTTCTGTAAGTTGCGAGTCTTTAAGGGATCCAGGTCTACCATACTAGTATTCACTGCCTTTTTAGTCTATCTATTAATTTTCTTTTTAGAGATGTTATAGAGGTGTACACGGCCTGTAGTGGGTATGCACGCATACATACGTGACCTACCTTTAGACAGATCACGTACATATGCAGGCTTCTTAAGTGTCAATAGCATGCCTCTGTTAGGAAAATTTTTCCTTAAGAAGGGGAAGTTAACCTCTTCCCTGATTGAAGTTTGAATTCTCAGGGGTATCTTGATTTATTACTAGCCTCTGTTGTTACAGTTTTTAGCCTGGGTTTGGCATCAGTTTCTTTATCTTTTAAATATTTCTTGTGTTTTCTTTGAAAGGGTTTTAGATGAGTCCATGAGTCTTTTCTGATCAGCCTGTTTGGTATCGTCAGTGACTCCCTACGATCCGAAAAGGACCAGAAGTCAATTTTTTGTCTTGTCTTGTCTTCACTTTTTCCCCTTTTGCTTGCTTTAAATAAAAAGGAAAAATAATTTATTTTCAAATTTCTTATTTGAAGCATAAACAAAAAATAGAAAAAGTTTTTATTTCTTTGTTTTGTTAAGTAGTTAGGATGATTATTTTCCTTGTTAGGAGAAAGATTTCTCTTCTTTAAGTTCTTTATTGAATGATTAGAAAATTAATTAGCTCATAGTTGAGGGAAATCTTGTTTTATGTTTTTCCTTTAAAAGATATTAGAAAAAGTAGTTACGAAAAGTTGGTTAAAGAGTTAAAATAGCAAATATTTATTTTCCAAAAAGAAGTAATTTTGCTTTCAGTTTCAGTTACTATTCTTCTCTTTCGTCTCTCAAAACACACCACTAGTTTAATTTTCTCTTACTTGACTTAAAACAAGCCACTTAAAATTAACGCTAATTAAAAACAACTAGACTTTATGTTTGTAGTGTCCATCAAGTAGTCTAGGCTAGAGCCTTGATTTAGGTTGGAGAGGAAACTCTTCAAGGCTTACAGAAAAGCATTGGATTCAATGCTAGGGAGTGTAAAAATTCCAGTAAATGTGAAATTTATTTGGGACCCCCCTCTAACACAGGGGATAAACACGAGGTATTGTGCGAAAAGGTAGTAGAGATAGCCCCTCCAAATTCGTACCAATCGTAGTAGGGAACGCATATAGAGGACTTGTCTTGGGATTCTGTTGATCGCATTTTCCACGGAGCTTTGTGGGTCTCGAATCTGTTCAAGGTCCTCATTCATCTTCCAAAACACTTGATTTCGATACCCTCGATAGGTTTTGGGCTTGATACCCTACTCATTGTGGTCCACCCGACTATCGACTATACCCGCTTGGTGATTTTCCACGAGATGGAAACCTAGTTGTCTTTATTTTAGGGACTTACACAGGTGACTGCAAGGATATACTGTGGTACCTAAGGCATACATCGGGCCACGCTTTGCAAGGTATACCTAGAGGGTGCTTCCATGTTCGAGTTTCACTTGCACTGGTAAGTTTCTCTAATGTTGGTTGGTGTAGCTGTTCTTCCAACTAGTCAATGGTTTGCTTTCTTTATCTCGTAGGAACTTTTCTAGTGTGTGGTTGGTCTTCAACGTTAAAAGACTTACTGTGTCATTGATTTTTTCACAAATTGGAATATTAAGATCCCCGTTGGTTGCGAAGGCTTATGGGCCTACCACCGGTTACATTGGAGCCACCATCGCCACTGTTACAAGGAATACTTGACCAGCAAGGGTCATTTCAGGCGACTGGGTCGCAGGAAACTATGCCTGAGCTAGCTCCGAGAGGAGAACATTTGATTCTGGAGGACCTGACTATTTCTAACCTTGGAGCAGAAGCTCTCAGTCCATACAACCCTCCAATCACTGACTTGTTGGTGCCACTTTTGATACAACTTTTCCCCCCAAGGGTAACACATCATGAACTTCAGATAGTCCTACAAGAAGCGATGGAAGAAAATGTTTCTACTTCGTCAGGGATTCTTCACACTCCCTCTACAGCTGCCACCATTGGTGGCGTTCCGCCTCCTAACTCACCTTCGTAGGTCCAGACCACTATGGTTTCAACCAACTCTACTTCGGGCAGGGGTTTGATTTCATCTATGACATCGATCACATAGAGTGTGACGGGTCCTCCGTTTTCATACGGGGTGACCGGCTATGATATGAACATGGTCCTCACCTAATCCTCGCTATAGACCATGGGTCTAGGGGAAGGGAGCTCAAACACTCCTATGCAAGGGTCCATGGGGGGAGCCTCATCCCCCTATAATTCTTTCCCTTATGATGGAGGTCATATACCTCCTTTGTCCCCCTTGCTCGATAGTGCTTCTCAATAGCCCGTCTAGCCAAACATGAACTACAACTTGTTTGGAGCAGGTACTCAAGGACCTTCTTCCTACACCACGCTGGTGGGTTCTTTGTCATTCTATTTGTTCAACGCATTTGGAAATAATTCATTCTCATCATTTTTCATCTCAACAGAGGGAAACCCTAGTTTTGGAACACAAAATCATGTGCAGGGTACTATTCCTACATAGGGGGAAAACACAAGAGTGACCTCCTCACAAGGACTCTGGAATCTATGAAAGGGATCAGTTCCCTCATCAGGGATGTTGATCAGCGGTATCCCCTGCCATGGTCATTGGAACCCTAGGAAAGGATCAGTACCTATGCCCTTCGAATCTGTAGGGGGAAACCCTTTCCAGAACCTTTGGAGCATAGTGTCAGGAGAAATCCATTCCCAACCCTCAACGTCCTACTATGGGAGTCATCTGATGACATCTCAACAAGTGCAATATCTGAATATTTTCCAAGGCCATGGTTTTTACCAGAACCCTTTTCAACAGCCTAACTTTTCCTGGCAACCTGGTGCCAACCAAATTCCAGGCTCCTTTCCTCCTGTACATAGTCAACAGCCCAAACTACCATTTCTAGTGACTTTGGATTTGCCAGACTTGTCAATATTCTTAAATGACCCAATCTTTCATGATTCGCATTGGCCTCCCATGTCAAAAAAGTTTTCCTCAGACATTCCAAAGTTTGAAGGTAATCCTAACAAAGATCCAGGCGATCATGTGGCCACATTTCACCTATGGTGCTCATCCAACTCATTGAGATATGACTTCGTACAGTTGTGTATGTTTCAATGCACTCTTATCGGGAGTGCCATGAAATGGTACATCGAGCTTGACCGCTCAAGATACTCTACTTTTGGTGATTTGGTAATGGTTTTATTGAACCATTTTCAACTACATGTAAGATACGATGTCAGCAGTGAACTGTTGGCCAACTTTGAGAAGATGAAGGCCAATCATATCTCAGATCACATCTAAGAATGGAGGCATCGGAACAATTTGATAAAAGTATCGGTTCCACCAGCATTCCTGTTGGAGTGGTTCCTTAAGTATTTGGTACCTCAGTTATCCAATTACATCGCAACGTCGGGGTTTTTTTTTTAGGAAGAGGCGATAATGAGAGATCAACAGCTTGAACTGATATACTCTCAGTATAGTTTACTTTATGAAGTTTTCCCAGATGTACCATGGTATATTATTGACAACACCAAACACAATTCTGGACCACATGCTGATGGCATAGTCGGTTCAGCACAAGAAAAATCCACTGAGCCGCTATCGAACCAATTGCAACAATTGTCAATATAGTAGACAATGGCCAACCCAACCCCTAGTTCGGCTTCTACCCCTACTCAAACATCGGATGTACACAATGTGCATTCGACAAACCCAAAGGCAAACCAACAGCCTAAAGGGAAGAAGAAATAACGAAATAAAAAGGGTAAGGGTGATAATAAACCCACCAACAATGTTGGTGGGGGAAACACAGAGAAAAGGAATTTGAAGTATCCATGTAACCTTTGCACAGAAGACCATCCGAATCACCTATGCTCTCAGCTTGCGGAGGCCCATAAGTTATTGGTGCAACAGTAGCTTGTTTTGTTAACAAACCCATTTCCAAATGGGAAAAATTTGACTCAAGCCTCTTCGAGCTCAAATGGGGGAAGTCATAAACCTCCTCCATCTTCTAGTAACCCCTCAGCTGAGAACATTTATATGTTGAAGGCTGGCGCTCACATAGCTACTAGGGAACATGATTATAGAATGTCAAACACTATTTAAAAGGGAAAAGAAGTCGAAAACCTATTCGTTCCTCTCTAGATCAAGAGGATGATGGGTGAAACAATGACATGCATCCTGAAAGGGGCATTCAAGAAAGATTTTCACAATCCAAATGAAAGGGCCACCCAGAACTACTCTGTGGTGGAGGATTTTTCACAAACCCCTTGCGAGATGTTTACTTTGGAGGTCCTCCAGAGCTGCCCTTTACAGAGAAAGGCTCTGCTAGCTACCTTAGGATACACCGAGACCTATAATTCAGGAACGATCATGCTTGATTTGACCAACTTGAAGCCTCGTATCCCATAACACATCACATTTCAGATAGTAGTTTCTCACCCCAGGAAATCTTTTACCCAGAATATTTTTTGCAAGGTGGTTGATGAGGGCATCTCGAGTTGTGTGATGTTGTTGTCGTGTTGGAAGGCCATTGGCAAACCCTTTTTGTCTCCATATCCTACTCTCCTTACTTCTTTTGATGGTCATTCTTTCATACCACATGGAATCATCCCTTCTTTCCTTGTGCAGTTGGGAGGGAAGACCGTGTGCATTGTGGTTGAAGTGGTTGATGCGCCTCTCGACTACAACCTACTGTTAGGAAGGATTTGAACATATGAAATGCATGTAGTGGTTGCCACATTTTTTCGGGTCTTGTTGTTTCAACATGAGGTTCGAATCGTAACCATTGACCAGTTTTCCTTCACCAGGCCTAACCCTTCATCGGGGGATTCCACCGTCCCAATAATTGATAACCCACAACATAACATTGTCAACATGGGGGTTGGTTTGTGCCCACCATTGATGGGTACGTTCAATTACTCGCCTCCTTTCGGTGATGTCAATATGATATTGACTATCCCCGACCAACCTAAGGCTGAAATATTTAAAGTGTTGTCATTCTGCACGACTTACTTTACCGATCCATGGACTCTTCCTTCCCCATCGACTTTGATGGAAGGGACAGGGCATCTTGGCATGTCCATTCCCTTTTACATGGAAGAATTTGCGTATTCTATTGTCCAGCAAGCTTCGTTCCACCTCGATCTGACTCTCGTACTGGAGTTAGATCTCGTTCTCAAGACTATTTGGGCTCAAGATTCCCTTGCCACTACTGATTCTTGAGGCCTAGTCTTGCCCTCTGGTGAGGCGATTATAGAGGTATTGACTAGTCTAGATAGACCCTGGGATGATCTCCATCACAGATCTTATTTCCTCCCAGAGTTAAGAAGAATAGAGGTAGGAGAATTTGTGTTGACTTGAATAGAGATAGGTCGTGTCCTATTAATCCTCTGGCTACACATGTAGTTTATGTCGAGGGTAATATGGCAGCCATCACTGAAACGATAGCTATTGACATCTCCAAAACCCCTTGCATTGTGGAGAATGTCTTCGTCGGAGCAGACTGCTCCCTTGAGGAGATTCAAACCTATACAGATTTATTTAAGGAATTTCACAACGTTTTTTCCTGGTCTTACGAAGAAATGTGAGGAATTGATCCAAGAATCGTCGAATATGAAATAATGACCTATCCTGACGCCAAGCCGATCCAACAAAAGCTTCGTTCATTCAATCCTCAAAAAGAGACAATTATTAAGGCTAAAGTAGAGAAACTTCTCAAAGCCGGTTTCATCTACCCCATTCAGTTGACTCAATGGGTGTGAAATCCTGTTCCAGTCAACCAAAAGAAAGCAACGATTCATGTATGTATGGACTTCTGTGATTTCAATAAGGCTCATCCAAAGGATAATTTCCCCACCCCGTTCATTAACCAGATTGTCGATGAATGTGCAGGCTGTGAGTTATTTTCTTTCATGGATGGTTTTTTGAGATACAATCAGATACAAATTAAGCCCGAAGACCAACATAAAACAACTTTTCTTTGTCCGAGGGGTACATTTTATTATTGGAAGATGCCTTTTGGCCTGAAGAATGTTGGAGCCACTTTTTAGTGGGCCGTGTATTTTTCTTTCCATAACCTAAGACATATAGTCAAGGCTTATCTCGATGATTTTTTGTCACGATATCGTAAGAGAGTTGATTGTTCCATGTACCTCTGACTAATATTTGAGAGATGTCGCTACTATCAGATTCTCTTGAATCCAAACAAGTGTAGTTTCTACGTGATGTCGAGTCATATGCTATCTTTCATAGTTTCTTCAACAGGGATCATGGTTGATCCTCTGAAGGTTGAGGTGATAGTTTAGTTACCTCCCCCATCCACAGTACCTTAGCTTCAAATCTTACAGGGTAAAATGAATTCTCTTTGACGTTTTATCGCAAACTATGTCAAGATCACTAAAGGGTTTATGCGTCTACTAAATAAGGGAGTCCCTTTCCATTGGGACAAAGTCTCTCAACACTCTTTCAAAGCATTGAAACACACCCTCACGAATGCCCCTCTGCTCCGACCTCCCAATTATAATATATATTTCTTATTGTATTTGGTCACTATAGAGTTGACCATCGGTATGGTCTTGGTTCAAGAGGATGATCTTCTTGAAGAGCACATGATTTATTACCTGATCTGAGGCCTAGCTGGACTAGAACTCAACTATTCCCATGTTGAGAAGTTAGCATTGGTAGAAGTGCATGTTGTCCAGCGGTTCCGTCACTATATTCTGCTTCGTAAGACCACCGTCATTGCCATTGTGAATTTGTTTCAATACGTGTTGACATGATGCTTCATCCGTAGAAATATCAGTAGATGGATAATTATCCTTTAGGAATCTGACTTGGATTTTGTTTTAGCGAAATCCAAAAATTCATTGGTCTTTGCGGAACTTATCTCAGAACTTCGGGTCGAATCAAGTGATGTTACGCCCAAAGAATCACTTATTAAAGGAGATATGTTTCTAATTTCATCTTCGGACCCCTAGTATGGAGATATACTAGTCTATATCTAGACTTTGAAGTGCCCTGCCTCCGCTTCTCGTGATGAGCGTTAGCATATACGCCATTAGGGAAAAAAATTGTCTCATACTCCATGACACTTTGTATCGTCGGGGTGTATATTGCATCCTTCATCGATGCATCACTCATGAAGAAGAGAAACGTGTTCTCTACCACTGCCACATGAGAGCATGTGGTAGTCATTTTTTTGGGTTGGCAATAACCCAAAATATTCTACGAGTTGGTTACTTATGGATGACATTAATCAAATATTGCATTGAATCAGTAAAAAAGTGCTACCCATGTCAGATCTTGTTTTGGAAGATGAGGGCACACGCCACTCCCATGTTTCCCGTCATCACTATTGGTCCTTTCACTAAGTGGGGGATTTATTTCACTGCATGCCACCCAAAGTCATCCAGGGGGCATCGTTATATCATCGCAGTAGTAGACTACTTCACAAAGTGGGTCAAGGCTATGCCAACTATTACACATGAAATTTGCACACCTAGGTACCTCGCCCTAAGTGTCGTAAAGTGTCATATAAGTGTCACATACACCTTGACACCATGGAATAAACTATGTCACAATCCCTAGTCAATATGGAGGAGGGATATATTACATGAAGGCCAAAATACCAAGTACACATGAATTATTATTAATATTCATGGAAAATAAATTGATTAAGTGTGAGAATCCACCTCACATTTGGTTTCCTTATTTTTAGGGAAGGTGGAGGATCTCATGGGTGGTTGAAATATTTCCTCCTTAAAATCCTTGAGAGGTATTTCCTCCCCAAAATCCTTAAGATATTTTTTCTCCCTAAATATCTTAGAGATCCCTTTCTTAGTGGATCTGATGAGAGATCCTCTCCATGGTGGTTAAGCCTTCAAATCCTATATAATGAGGGATTTCCATGGAAGAGGAGGAGATGGATATTGAGAATTACACCAAACTTATGATCTCATAAGTGAGGCACCATTGAAGCATAATCAGTCTAGATTACTTTAGCAAAGGGGTTGGACAAAGAGAACTGAAAGAAGTTGTTTCACCTTCATTAGAGGATTGTAAGTACTCTTCATTTGTTCTCATTAATATATATACATTCTTGGCCTATTTCTTTCAGGTTTATGTTTGTTTCACATGAAATTGTCTCTATTAGATAGATCTGTATTGGAGCTAATCTCAGTAGAATAGGAAGTTTGTTGTATCTTTGTTTGTGCTACAGGACCTATCGAGGAGCTTGGGTTTGAAGCTAAACTTGGATTTTGTGAGGAAAAACACCATTTAAAAAGGTACAATTTTCTTCTTCCTCTTCATTCATTAGATTAATTATATCTAAAAGGATGTCAGTTTCCACGTTAAGCACTTTTCTGTCTTGGCCTTAGGAGTCTATAGACCAAGAGGGAATCCGCTTGTCCGCAGGAGGATTCACCTGTAACAGAAATTGGCGATTCCACTGGGGAAGGAATCCTATTTTATTTCCTTGTTTTGTACCTTACCTTTTACCACCTTTCATATAACTTTTTCTATGTGTTTATGATCCATTATCCTTCTCCTACCTTCACTAGCATTTTCACCATTTTGTTTGCATTTTGGGTGATTTTTTTGCAATTTAATGGCTCTTTTTCTGAGCTTCTAAAAGGACCAACGCCCCCCTATAGGACATATCATAGCTATTTTCTATCATAATATCTCCCTTATATTGATTTAGGGAGCATTGCAGTGCTTTGTACCCTTGAGACAGGGAGCGCTAAACTCTGTTTTGGAGGTTTTTTGCTCTATTCTGCTCAGATTTTTTCAGCCTGTTTTGTGGAAGTATTTACCCAGTCTTTGTGGATGGTTTGTGAATTTATTTGGATTGGTTTTTGATTCTTATCACTCCCTCTTTTATTTATTGGAGCTTGAAACCCTTTTCAGAAATGTGAACATTGCTCTTTCTAGCTGTGTTTTTGTCGAGACAGTTTTGAGTGTTTTCTCTTTCTCCCTATCGTTTCTTAGATTCTTCTCTGCATTTTATTGTACTCCTTGGATGATTTTTTGGTCTTAGGATCCTTGACTGAGTTCTTTTTATAAAAATCTTCTACTTGTTTTCTTTCAGTTCTCATTGTTTTGAATGCATTCTTTCTTTTGGGTCGTGAAACTAGCTTGCATTTGAAGTAGCGAAATTGCATGTTTTTTGACATTTTGGGACATTGTGCATATAGAATGATGAATGTTTTCTCCTTCTCATAGAATAGATTTCATAGAAATAAAAATATTTCATCTTCATCTATTTGCATAACTTTTGAGTTGGTCAAAACACCATATTATCCACGCCACTTTCCTTTTGAGTAACAACAGCCTTTAAAAATCAAGCGCTAAACTAAAATTGATTAGACATTTTTCCATTTTCTGGTAGCAAAACTACATTATATTAGTTGTAAGGATTTGGAATAGGTGTGAAACATAACTTTCCAAAGCTACAAACAAACATAGGATATTGTGTTAGGGAGTAGTGAAATCCAGTTGCTGCATTTTGTTCTGGGAATCCCTTCTCACACAAGCGTCAATCACGAGGTCGCATTAAGACTGGCAGAGTTACTCACCCTGCTTTGTTGGTTTTGGTGTAGATATTGGGCATATTATGGGGGTCACTGGAAGGTATACCCACAATCATCAGTGGAATCCTTTCAAGTTGATTTCAGCCGAGATACTCTGCCCTTGTGCGAGGATCAAAGTGTTGACTGTTTCCCAAGGCATCATTATTGTAGTCGGTAACCTTAGTGGCCTATCTCTTTAGGGTATTTACACAAGGTGAATGTGGAGGGCAATTATTCATGGTACTTGGTATCGACGTTGGCCAGACTCACTCGGGCTCCTTGGAGGCTATACCCACGATTATGTGTGGGAGCTTGCACTAGAGTGTAAGTCTGTTAAGCAAGTCGTCAACATAACTTTTCCACCCTCTCTATCTCAACCCCTTCTTACTTTGTTCCTACAACATTGGATTTCATCACCAACTAGTGTGCTCATTGTGAGAAGGTTTTGTTTGCTTGCTTTCTTACTAGATTTTTAACATGTGTTGTTTGTTCTCCCTAGCAGAATCTAGGTTGGATCTTTTTGTTTATGGAATTAGTTTCCATAATGACCAATGAAGGGACCCCTTTGTCAGGGGAACCCTTTGCTTTTCCTTCTTACGGAAACATTCGTCCTCCTTACATAGCTACTTTGAGCCTTCTATCTCTCACAATTGGGTTACCAGTATGGCTGTTTTCCACTTCAGTGATATCGAATGTAGATGCTTCATATGTAATCACACCAACCACACATCAACCTCATGTTGACCTTTCTCCTTCTTCGCCCATCAGGTCTCCTTCCATTTCTCCTTCTTTGCCTAGTGAAATCGCTCAAGCGAGTAGCCAGATTGATAAGAAGAAGAAGAAACAAAAAGAGAAGAAGAAGAACCATAAAGGGACCAAGCCTCCAACTACATCAAATGTTAGATCTAAGCAACCAGCTACTGTTAATAGTTCTGGGAGTTTTGATAAGGTAGCTAAGGTTAAAACGAAGAATCTGAAACCCAAATTCCCTTGCAGTCTTTGTAAGGGTGCCATTTTTTGAGGGATTGCCCTGGTATTCCCAAGGTATTAGAAGTATGGTCCTCCACATCATCGGCCCCTTCTAGTCATGTTGGTGATACCCCATCAACTAGTGATGTTAAGGTTGGTATGAAGAATACAACTGTCAAATTCCCTTGCATGTTATGCAAAGGTGATCATTATTCTCACCTTTGTCCTCGTATGGATGATGCTTCTTCTCTTTTGGAAAAACTTTAACTTCCAAAAGGTTATCATAAGATTTATCCCAACCCATCGTTATTTGATGGAATGGTCAATCCAATTCCATCCCCATTCAATCCGGTTGATCATGTGGTCAATCTAGTCTCATCCTTGGTTGAAACACTAACCAAAGTATCTAATCCAGTTCTGTCATCGATCAGCCCCACTTTTCATCTGAAAAGTGAAACCCAAATGACTGATCCAATTCCGTCATTGGTTAGTCCCACCCTTCATTCGAATATTTTCAAAGTGGTCAATCTGACTTTTCCATCAGTCAATCCCACTTCTCCCTTGAGGAGTGCCAAAGTGGTTGCTTTGATTACATCATCGGTCAATTCCACTCCTCCTCTGACGAGTGCCAAAGTGGTTTCTTCGGTTACATCATCAGTCAATCCCACTCCTCCTCTGAAGAGTGCCAAAGTGGTCAATCCAGTTCCACCATCGGTTGATCCTACTCTCCCTCTAGAGAGTAAACCTAATACTACCCACGTTTTTCTCGTTGATACATGATCTATCGTGTCGGTGGGAATTCCTCCTTCTGCAAAAACCCCTACAAGTAATGAGGCCATCATTTTTTATTGGGGTGTGCTAACTAAACCTCGTATTCCCTCTCACATACATTTCAAGATTACAGTAAAATTTTGTGGTCAGGACATTCCTGAGATGTTAATAGACGAAGGTTCGTTTGTTAGTATTTTGTCCTTTATTGCTTGGCAAGTTTTGGGTTATCCTCAGCTTGTACTGGTTACCTAGACTCTGTTCTCTTTTAACAGAAGAACCAATCACCCTTTAGGGATCCTTCTTTATTTTACCATAACTTTCAGAGGGAAAACTATCTTTATTGATGTTATGGTAGTCTAGGACCCCTTGGATTTCAATTTACTCCTTGGGCGATATTATTTCTATGCCATGAAAGCTATTGTGTCCACTCTCTTTCGTGTAATATATTTACCTCACAATGGAAGAATTGTGTCTATTGATCTACTTTCATGTGTTAGTCCTAACTTGAGTACCAACCCAATGACCTCCCTAAATGGGTCTTATCAACAGTCGGTATCACCCCCACCACAAGTCAATTATGTGGCATTCTCTCCCATCCCTTCAACTTCTGATGAATTAGATCCGGTAGTTGACATGGTGATCTCTTCGATAGGGATATTGGAGCCAGATCTCCTTACCCTTGATGAGACCCTTGACATGTGTTCCTTCTAGAGAATTCTTCTTCCATCTAGTGAAGATCTGTTGGAAGCCATGACCAATTTCTGTCCCTTGACATTTTTCCAGAGAATTTTCCTCTTGGAAGCCATGATAAAGAAGAGGTTACAAGCATAGTTTCCCTCTCTATGGAAAGATCGATAAAAAATGAAACAGAGGTCACGAGCATAGTTTCTCCTCTCTGTAGAAAGCTCGTTAAAAAATGAAATAGAGGCTACAAGAATAGTTTATGTTCTCAATGGAAAGATCATTAAAAAATGAAACAGATATTTGGGGATTGAACCCAAATCCTTGAGCATAGTTCTTTTCTTTTGTCAAGCTCATTAAAAAATGAAATAGTCACCTCTCCTATCAGGTCGAGTCTTTCACCGAGTCGAGTCTTTCATTAGACCTCGTATTTGAACCTTCTTTTCATCCACCTGTATCCTTTTTCTCCATCTAGTATAGAAATTGGTGACAACTTCAAAGTCGGTGAATGACTTGAATCTTGGGGGGGCATGTCTCCAGCCTTTGATGATCATTCTAGAGATAAGCCACTAGCTTTCAAGGTGGGGAAGGAGTACCGACATTAGTCTTTGTTCTTTCTCGTGCTCGAAAAAACATGAGAATGTAACCGAGTAGACTTTTATCACTTTTTTGGACTCATAAAGGTTACATGAAAAAGGAACCCCTTGGAGTCGTCTTTAAGCTCTTTTCAGACTCTATAAACATGAAAATATTGTCAAGTGATATTGCTTCCTTTCCCACTAGTTAAAAGGTTTGAAAGGGTGTCTTTCTAGTGATAATTTATCTCTTTTTCTTCCTCACAGGACTAACATTACAAAAAAGGACCACATTGGAGTCGTCTTTAAGTTGTTTTCAAACTCTCTAAATATGAAAAACTACTGAGTTTACCTTCTCTGCACTCGTTAAATAGTCATACATTGAAGGGCCCATATGAGACCGAACCCTTACTTCTTCTAGTTTACTAAACAAAGGAAGGGGGACTTACTGAAGGTGAGTTATATCTGGCATGTGTTACCCTCCTCGATATCGTTAAATTAAAAAGAGGTACTCGTCTATCTAGATGGGGGAAAAATTGAAGGAAGCAAGATAAGAAATTTTTGAGAACATTACCAGTAACCCTTACAGTCGTCCTTGAACATGACATTTTATCTTTGCACGCATTTCAATCTGTTGAACCTCTGCACTGAACCAATCCTTTGAGTTTTCTCACTCCTTTGGGTCACCCAACATAAACTCACAACATCCATTGCATTATCAAGTTTTGGTCCATGTCAAGTTTTTGTTGTTATGCCTCAGTGTTCAAGGGAAGTACCTGCTTTAAGAGTCAACCATCACAAATATCTTGTTTCAATGCCCGTGTCAATCCTTGTTCATTTGATCTACCAATTACATCTCTATGACCTTTTCATGTCGTTGATGGGGGATGCATCAAGGCCCTCCCTCGACGAGCCTATTCCTGTCGACTTCAACACATTATCTAGGAGCTAGACTTAGAAACTAGTTAGTACCTTGGGACCTGCAAGCCTCAATGGCAGTCCTCCTCACGTCCGACAGTGGGTTTACATCATTGACCTATGATGGGATGATTCCATAGATGTTTGAATTCATCTCATTCATTCACATTCGTTGGAATGTACTAGAGTACCTTGGGAATCATTGACATCAATGGTCATTTCCCTCACACTTGTTAACAATTTACATCATTGACTGGTAATCAAGTGGTTTCTACAATGTTTGACATCAGAACATCTATTCACATGGTTAGAATCATATTGCATTGGGATTGCTAAGAAGACCCTAGGTTGAGTGATCACTCTGATATATACTTTACCCAGGTTGCGGTGAAGTTTCTCTTGAATATTGACACATATATTGTCACATAGATCCACTTTGTATTGGTTTGTGGCTATGTCTTGTCGTCTCGTAGATCCACTGTGTATTCTTCGTGGCTACGATCAATTCATGTCATGGAAGTATAGATCCACATTGTATCTTTGGTGTCTATACTCTTCAGTCAATATGATTATGGATCCACAATGTATTTTATGGTGGCCATACTTGGAAAGTCTTTATCACTCAAGCATAGGTATGCCTGCCTTGGGTTTGAAACATGTCATAACATTTGTTTGATGGTTGTTTGTAGCTTCTACTAGGTTCTCTGAGTCCACACCCTTGCTTTAAAGATTTGTAAAGTGTTTCAACCATCATTCTCTCTTCTAACCTCACATTTTAGGGGGCATTCTGTTACACATGAAATTTGCCCACCTAGGTACCTCGCCCTAAGTGTCGTAAAGTGTCATATAAGTGTCTCATACAACTTGAAACCATGGAATAACCTATGTCACAATCCCTAGTCAATATGGAGGAGGGATATATTACATGAAGGCCAAAATACCAAGTACACATGAATTATTATTAATATTCATGGAAAATGAATTGATTAAGTGTGAGAATCCACCTCACATTTGGTTTCCTATTTTTTAGGGAAGGTGGAGGATTTCATGGATGGTTGAAATATTTCCTCCTTAAAATCCTTGAGAGATATTTCCTCCCCAGAATCCTTAAGAGATATTTTCTCCCTAAATATCTTAGAAATCCCTTTCTTAGTGGATCTGATGAGAGATCCTCTCCATGGTGGTTAAGCCTCCAAATCCTATATAATGAGGGATTTCCATGGAAGAGGAGGAGATGGAGATTGAGAATTACACCAAACTTATGATCTCATAAGTGAGGCACCATTGAAGCATAATCAATCTAGATTACTTTAGCAAAGGGGTTGGACAAAGAGAACTAGAAGAAGTTGTTGCACCTTCATTAGAGGATTGTAAGTACTCTTCATTTGTTCTCATTAATATATATACATGCTTGGCCTCTTTCTTTCAATTTTATGTTTGTTCCACATGAAATTGTCTCTAGTAGATAGATCTGTATTTGAGCTAATCTCAGTAGAATAGGAAGTTTGTTGTATCTTTGTTTGTGCTACAGGACCTGTCGAGGAGCTTGGGATTGAAGCTCAACTTGGATTTTGCAAGGACAAAGGCCATTTAAAAAGGTACACTTTTCTTTTTCCTCTTCATTCATTAGCTTAATTAGAACTAAGAGGATGTCAGTGTCCATGTTAAGCACTTTTCTATCTTGGCCTTAGGAGTCTATATACCAAGAGGGAATCTGCTTGTTCGTAAGAGGATTCACCTGTAACACCAACATTCAATAATTATGGAGAGACAACAACTCTCTTTATTTTCAATCAGATAATAGCAAGGTTCAACATATCGAAGGAGATTGTCACTGACCATGGAAATCACTTTCATAACAAAATGATGTCTGAGTTAACTTCAAAGATTGGGTTGAGGTAAGAACATCCATCACCTTACTACCCACAAGTGAATGGTCAAGTGGAAGCTATGAATAAGGCTCTCAAGACCATTCTACAACGAACGATCAATTTGTCCAAGTCAAATTATCATTTGATGTTGTACTCAACATTCCGGGCCTACCGAACGTGTCTAAATAATACCACCAGTTTGTCACCTTTTCGACACGTTTACGGGCTGGAAGTAGTCTTGCCAATAGAGTGCCAGATCCCATATCTAAATTTGGCAGTACATTTATTTCCAGACACTTCACCGCTTGAGGAACACTTATTATATCTCGAGTAGCTCGATGAGAAACACCATGATGAAGCCTTGGCTAATGAGGCTCACAAGAAAAGAGTCAAGTTTCAGTATGATTAGTTTGTTCGTCCTCATATTTTCTCCGAAGGAGACCTTATCCTAGTCTACAACCAAGATAAGGATCGCCTGGGGGCAGGCAAGTTCAAACCCATGTGGTTCAGACCCTTCATTGGGAAGGAGGTATTAAAGAAGGGCACTTATCATATGGTTGAATTTGAGGGGAACGTTTTAGTGGATCCTAGAAATGGGATCTACCTCAAGAAGTATTACTCATAGGTGGGTCACCTGGGGTGACTTCTTGTACATACGTATAGTTCTTATATAGTTAGTTAGTTTTATCTTTTTGTTTTATGGACATGTCATTATTGATGTCATATTTTTCACTGTGGCAGATGTCAAGTGAATCGGAGGTGTTTTTTGGGTTCGCAGACGGTGCTATCTAACACACTCGGAGGCTTGCTTCTGCAACTTGGGTGATCTTCACACCTCAGGGCCAGTTTCTATCTACAGGAGGTATCTGTTTAGGTGATGCCACAAACAATGTCTCCGAGTACAACGCAGTAATAGAGTTGTTATGTGATGCTTTGTCACATGGTATCTCTCACCTCCAGGTCTACTTATATGCACAACTGGTTGTGTCCCAGTTAAATGGGGTCTACCATGTTTATGATCCTACTCCACACCAACGATTCTTTAGGGTATGTCTCTTAGAAAGTTTCGTTGATTACATTATGTGTATCCATGTTCCTAGGAGACTAAATCAAATGACATATACTCTAGCTAATCAAGTATTAGATTGGCATATTGCACACATATTATCACATAAATTATTAAGGGGGGTGTCTAGTGACCGTCCTGCCTTTCTTCCTTTAAAGGGGGGTGGGGTCCAATATGGTGGTTTATGATTGTGGACCCCCTACTATCATGGATCCTCCTCATGATGGCATAACCCCCCCCACCTAAAACCTCTTACCACGTACCCCCCCTCCGATATACCACTTACCTCCTCCGATTACCGCTCCCACCTCCTGATAACATCTATCTCCCACTCTGTCTCTCACCTCCACCAATCACATCCTCCACTACCACTCCCCATATTGTTACGATACACCTTTCCTCCACTCATCATTGGGCCATAGCCCCTTATCACTCCCTCCTATCATATCTTTCCAAGTGTCCTACCACTCACGTCCTCCCTAGCAGATAGTCCCATCCTGTCTGATGTCGCAACCTCACATCTGCCCCCACATCAATGCCCCATCCTACTCCACCTCTAACCTATCCCAGTGTAGTGCACACACCTTTTGTCGCCTGCACTTTCCATGACACCCTTCATTAATCTCGCCTGACCACAGGGGCGCCCCTTGTCTCACATTCAAGATGTTGGTTCCACCGTCCCCGCCAAGAGTCTCATCCACGTCTGTCGACTAGGTCCCCTCGTAGCAGTCAAACGAAGAAGAAACAACCAAGGGAAGGTCACCACCTTGTTCAGGAGAAAAGTTGACTTGGGCCACTTAGATCCCGAGGAAGCAGTTAATGTAAATGTGGAAGGTGGGTGAGAAATCATCTCCTTTCATAAATAGAAGGCTAGAAAGGGATAAAGCGCAGAGGTAGGTTGTTAGTTCGAACCGACATAGATCGCTTCCGACAAGAAGACTACATGGGCAGTCTGACCAACATCTGCATGTGTAGCTTGACAGAGAAGCTCATCAACATAAATCCTTGAATGTATGACATGATCGTATTTCAGGCAATCTGAGCCAGTTCTAAGTATATGTAGGCATTTGTTCCATTTTTCGAGTATCGATGGTAGAGATAAGCTCCCAAATGTAAAGTTTTAGGAGGCCTCTGGTTCTCTAGTTATAGACTAATGTTTGAGACTTTTTGTTTAATGGCATCCAACCTCTTCCTTACTCTTTCTTCTGACTCTTAAATTTTGGGCATGGATGATCCAGTCGGGTGTTGTAATGACTATATAATGTAGGTTTGATTATATTGGTTTTTTCATCATTTTAAGTTTCTTGAAATTTTTAGATCTGAGAGGATCTCATATCTTATACATTTCCTCCAAAGGCTGCTAGAAGACTGGATGTCCAGAGAAGACTTTCATTCCTCTCTCATTTTTCCTCCACCTACTCAGCACTATGAAAACTTACTGGCCTAAGTTAGATCAATACCTCACCTAACTCTATATTTCCAACCCAGTTTTCTAAGTTAAAATGATATTGTTATGATTTTACTCCCATTTGGTCACCCTTTATAAACAACCTGTGACATACAAATTGATGGGTATCGGGCTTACTCCTGCTGCAATCCAAGAGTGACTTCTGGTGCTAACATTTTTGGCGTCATTTCCAAGGAAAAAGTTAAAGATTTTCCCCAGGATTGAACGACATGGAACCTCTGATTCTAAAGGTGAATAAGGCATCAGATCCCTCCAAGATTGCTACTGTGCACCTGGTGACTCCATTGTGATGACTCCACTGGGGAACCTACTATTTCAGTTGTGGCTTTCAGAGGTAGGCATACGAGGTCTACCCCTCAATTTCCATTGACAACACCTGAAGCAGATCCAAAGAAGCTTATCAGAAAGGGAAATTCCCTTAGAGAAGGAGATTCTACTGTTGAACTAGGTATTTTTGATAGTTCTCATTGCCCCTTGTTTGAGACTCCAATATCTTCTTCTCAGTTTCCTATCAGACCTCTTGTTGGAGTTTCTCATTTTTTAAATTTCGGGAGTGTTCATGTTGAGTTTTCTCCTCCTGGTCTTGGATTAGAGGGAGAGAGATTTGTCACTCCTATCTCCCCCGATGTTGCATCCTAGTATAGACACATGAATTCATAATATTTTCCCACCTCAGGCTTTACCATCCCTTCTCCTATTACTGTTACTACTATTGTTCCCACACCAACCTATGTTCCCTTAAGACCTATAGCCTTTTCTTCAAATCCTCTGCTTATCCCTTTTCTTCTTGCAAGCTCATTTCCAGTCTCCCCAAGCCAAAACCCTTCTCCCCCTAGTCCTCCTCCACCTAATATACCTATGGAAGGTGCTCATTCCCCTGTAAATAGAATGGATTCCATAGTGGCTGTGAGGTATGCCCCTCTGGTCTTACCTCAGCCCATGAATCCTCTCCCTACTGGAGATTACTTGAAGTATATGCCTAAATTCACTGGAGAGGAGGAAATAACTGCTGAAGAGCACCTTGCTTCCTTCTACATTTATGCAGAAAACCTGAACATTTAAAATGAAGATGTCTGGATGAGAGTGTTCGTCCAAAGTATTGATGGTGAGGTGAGGAAATGGTTTAGGGGACTGACCTCTGGATCTATTGTTAGGATTGAAGCTCTAGATAATTCCTTCTTGAGATAGTGGGGAGATAAAAAGGATTTCATGTATTATATGACAGAGTTTGGGTCCTTGAAGAGAAAGGAAGGAGATTTTGTCTCTGACTTCTCCAAAAGATTCAATAAGATGTACAATAAGATCCCCGCTGAAATAAAACCCTCAGGATCCTATGCCAAGATCACTTATGTTAGTGTCTTTGACCCCGATTTCTGCCTCTTTCTTAGAGAAAGAAGAGCTACTTCCTTGGATAACATGCAAGATGTAGCCCTGGAAGTAGAATTCAATGTGTTGAAAGGTTATAGGCTCAGAAGAAAGTCCGACAGAGAAAAGGGAATAAGAGGAGCTGAGACCTCAACTACTGGTTCTTCTGCAGCTCACCCTCAAGTAGATGAATTGACCAAAATGGTAAAGTCTATGTCTGCAGAGATGGAGAAGATAAAAATGGAAGGCAATAAGACATATAGAAATCCCCAAAACATTGATAAAAGAAGAAACTTCATAAGATCGAACAAAAATGCTCCTCAGATCATGCCAAGGGAGAAAAGAGATAGGGATAGAAGCAATTAGAAAATTCAGAATCCTCTCCTAAATAACCTTGTTGTTGATCAGGAGAGAGGAGAAGAAGAGCTTGACCCTGAAATTCATTGTATTGGAGACACCTCCCCATTTCCTCATTTAACTCAATTTTCATATGAATAATTCCTCATGAACAGTCAAATAAATGAGCTGAGTAAGAGGAAGAAAGCCAGTAGCAGTCCCAATAAATATAACCTCTGGTCGAAGAAGAAATAAATGTAGTCTGACATCCCTGATCAACCTCTCATAGTAGAGAAACCTATTAAGAAATAAAAAAACATCATCGAGGAAAATAAAACTCATAATCCCTCACCAATAGCCAAAGACCCTGTCCCAGAGGTGAGAGAAATTATGAAGCCTCCTTCCTCCTTTAACTTTGAGCATGAAATTCAAAAAATCAGAATTCCTGTGCCCATTTCAGAGCTAGTTAGACATGGAGATTTAAAAAGGTCCCTCTCTAAGATACTGCAACCCCAACCATCCTGCAATTCTATAGACTGAGTGAATCTCCAAGACAAAAATCTAGCATTCATCTTACATCCCATGGTAAAAGATAGAGATGACTCATCCCCTCCCTTATACACATCATTGAACATACATGATAAGGTGCTACATAATTGTCTATTGGATTCAGGGGCTTTCCATAATCTCATGCCCAAAACTATTATGGTATAACTCGGGTAGTAAGTCACAAATTATTATCACAATTTGAACTCTTTCAATTCAAGGAGGGTGCAATGTCTTGGGTTCATCAAAGCTCTGGTGGTAACCTTGTTTCAGTTGCCCATGAAAAGTGTGGTCATGGATATTTTGGTGGTTGATGCTCCTCCCAATTTTGGCATGCTATTTTCAAGATCTTGGATAAAAAGGCTTGGGGGAACACTGCATATGGACCTCACATATTCTACCATTCCATTCTTTGTAGGGGAGCACAAAAGATTGTATAAAGAAGCTCAACTTGCCTACATCATCAGTGATGAGGCAGACCCCACCAATCACCCTATTTTCTCTATAGATATTGACTTGGGATCTCTCTTGTTACAACTCACTAATGCCCCTAAGTCTCCTCTTCAACTTAGAAAGCATCCAATTAACCCCCATGAATATCCTTCCCCATTTACTTTTGTATGGAAAATGTTCTTTGATGGAGCTTCTTCCAAAGGTGGTGTTGGTGCTGGGGTAGTTTTGGTTTCCCCTATTCAGGAAACTATATCTTTTTCATACAAGCTAGAGTTTGAAGCTACCAATAATGTGGTAGAGTAAGAGTCTCTTGTTTTGGGATTAAGGGATACAAAGGACATGGGAATTAAAGAAATATTTTTGTTTGGTGATGCTGAGTTGATTATTCAACAGATCATAAATATTTATCAGGCAAAACACCCTCGAATTAAGAGTTATAGAAATGAAGCCTGGGACCTCATTGACAGTTTTTTCTTGTCTTTCAATATATCATTTATTCCAAGAGGATAAAACATTGTGACTGATTCCCTAGCTATTTCAATGAGCAATTTTAGAGTCTCTCTACCACCCAAGCTCAGGTATGATACAGAAGTAAAATACAGTTCCTCCATAC
>JASDQU010305546.1:11992-23592 GCA_032191745.1 Picea mariana | reverse complement strand
AGAAATGAAGCCTGGGACCTCATTGACAGTTTTTTCTTGTCTTTCAATATATCATTTATTCCAAGAGGATAAAACATTGTGACTGATTCCCTAGCTATTTCAATGAGCAATTTTAGAGTCTCTCTACCACCCAAGCTCAGGTATGATACAGAAGTAAAATACAGTTCCTCCATACCTGATAACATTAAGCATTGGAAGGTGTTTAAGGATGACCTTGAAATCAAAATATTCCTGGATACTATTGAGGAGTTTTTAGAATTACGTATTGATCAAGACCCTGCTTCTGAAGTCAATTCTAATGCTAATGATTTTCTGAAAAAGATTTATGATCATCATACTGTTCAGCTACCTAGCAATCACATCCCCAAAGGACTAGTTCCTTTCAAAAGTATTTTTGATAGAAATGATGTGGTAGTAAAGGAAAAAATCTTAAAGGATGATGTTGATGTGGTTGAGTGCAATATTGGCACAGAGGAGAAGCCAAAGTTTGTCAATTTTTCTAATAGTTTTTCAAAGGAGCAGAGGACCGAGTATGCTGAGGTATTAAAATAATTTTTTGATGTGTTTTCCTAGACCTACGAAGACCTCATAACATATGACATCAATGTTATAGAGAACAAGATCCCATTGAGGGAAGAATCCAAACCATTTAGGAAAAAGTTGAGACAGATAAATCCTATGCTACTAATTATCATGGAGAAGGAGGTAAGGAAGCGGTTGGATGCCCAAATCATTTTCCCCCTGAGATATTCAGAATGGGTAGCCAATTTGTTCTCAGTGAGAAAAAAGAATGGAGAGATCAGGCTCTGTGTTGACTTTAGAAATATGAACAGGAGTTCAAAGAAGGACAATTACCCACTGCCAAAGATGGAACACATATTGCAGAGKGTAACAGGTGCATCCAAAATTTCCATGATTGATGGCTTCTYGGGCTACAATCAGATATCATTCCTTCCTGAGGCCAAAGAAAAAACAACCTTCACCACTCCTTGGGGCACATTCATGTATGCCAAAATGCCTTTTGGATTGATGAATGCATGAGAGACATTCCAGTGAGCCATGGACATATCCTTCATTGGAGAAAAASATAAATTTGTGGTCATCTATCTGGATGACATAACAATCTTCTCCAGATTTGATAAAGAGCTCTTCTCTCATCTAAGAAAGGTCTTCTTAAAATGAAGAAGGTTTGGTCTCTCCTTAAATCCCAAGAAATCATTATTTTCCATGAAGGAAGGGAAATTACTGGGGCACATAGTATCAACTGAGGGAGTCAGAATCGACCCCAGCAGAGTGGAGGCAATCCAAACCTTATCACTCCCAAGGTCCAGGAAAGAAGTCCAGTATTTTCTAGGAAAGATTAACTTTCTGAGGAATTTTGTTTCCAATTTCACTGAAATGGTGAAACTCATAACAACCATTATGAGGAAGGGAAGTGAAGTAAAATGGGCTGCCAAGTCTAGAAATTATTTTGAGTGGATCAAGAAAGCATTGACTGGAGCGCCTGTGCTTATCAGTCCCAATTACTCTAAAGATTTTCTAATTTTCTCTTTTGCTTCATTTGATATAGTAGCAGTTGTTTTACTACAGAAGAATGTTGAGGGATTGGAGCTGCCTATCTCCTTTTTTAACAGGGCAATGAGGGATGCAGAGATCATATATGAAATCATGGAGAAGAAAGCCTATGCAATGGTGAAATCCCTTAAAGCTTTCAGATTTTATGTTTTGCATTCAATAATCATTGCATATGTCCCTTCATCTTCAGTGAAGGACATTTTTATTCAGCCAGACATAGATGGGAGGAGGAGCAAATGGATTGCCAAAATCCTTGAGTTTGATCTGGAAATAAAACCTACCAAGCTAATTAAAGTTTAGGGTTTAGCCAAGTTGTTGGCTGAATCTAATTTTAAGGCTCTGGGGGTCAACTTCATCAACATTTTCTCAGAAAATCAGCAGGCTGAATTCTCTGATGGCAATCCTCAGGGCACCCCTCCATTGGCAGAATTCACCTGGTATAAAGATATTATGTTTCTTCTGCAGAAGTTGAGGCCCCTTGATGGTATAGGAAAGAGAAAGGAAAGAGATTTAAAGCTCAAAGAAATCAGATATTGCCTTATTGACCATGTCGTGTATTGGAAAGAGCCTCTAGGAGTACTTTTGAGATGTCTAGACCCACAGAAGGCCCAAAGAATTATGTTTTATTTTAATAGCAGCCTATGTGGGGGACGCCATTTCTGGAAGACCACATCCTACAAAATTCTCAGGGTTGGTTAGTACTGGCCCACTTTATTTTCTGATGTCTGCAGAGAGATTAGAGCATGCATCAAATGTCAAAAGTTCTCAGGAAAGCAGCGGCTCAAATCTCTGCCACTAAATCTTGTAGTAGCTTCAACACCCTTTTGGCAATGAGGATTGGACTTCATTGGGGATATTCATCCCGCTTTAAGTGGTCAACATAGATCGATCTTAACTGCAACAAATTATTTCACCAAATGGATAGAATCCATCCCCACTAGGAGTGCTTCACACAAGGTAATCATCAGTTTCCTGGAGGATATCATAGCAAGGTTTGGTTATCCTAGCATAATTATCACTGATAATGTTGCATATTTCAAGTCTGAGCCTTTGATCAAGTTTTGTGAGTAGTTTATAAATTCATTAATTCACTCCACTCCTTATTGTCCTCAAGGAAATGGACTGGCAGAGTCCACTAATAAAAGTTTGATCAAGCTTATTCAAATATTGTTAGAAAATAATAAGAAGGCATGTGATTCAAAGATCAAATTTTATCTGTGGGTTGATCGAGTGACAACAAAAAGATCCATAGGTATATCCCCTTTCCAACTTGTTTATGGAACAAAATCTTTTTTTCCCCCTCAGCTGGCTCTACCTGTAGCAAATTTCTTTCAGGATTATCAAGGAGAGCCTGATGATATGATCATAAGGATTCATCAACTGGCGAAAGTACATCAAACCAAAGAGTAGGTGATGGACAGAGCTCATGACCGTTAGCAAAGGATCAAGAAAGCCTTTGACAGAAAGGCAAGAAAAGAAGATTTCCAGCTAGGAGATCTAGTGCTTAAATGGGATGCACCAAGGCAGGACAGAAGAAAGCACAACAAATTTGAAGCCCTGTGGATTGGGCATTTCACAATCTCTGAATTATTTTCAAATGATACGTATAGGTTGCGGGACTTGAAGGGAGAAGAGGTTTTTAATGGCCCTGTGAATGGGCATTTCCTGAAGAAATGTTTTACTTGAGCCACAGGTGGCTCTCATGTATTTGTAAATATTGTTTTTCTTTTGTTTCTATGTTTATTTCATAAGTGACTCCATAGCCCAACATTAAGGCACTGAAACTGCAAAAGAGTTCTTGGCATCTCATAGGGAGCAAGCCATCCCCCATGGAGCCTAATGTTATCACATAAATTAGTAAAGGGGGTGTTTTCCTAAGAAGTGACCCCCCTTTGGCAAAAAAATGGAAAGAAGTGGGTCAAAAACTCACTTATCCTATGTTCTAGGCACAAGAGCATGTTGTGCTAAGAAGAAAGCATATCTAGGTGGCCAAAATCTGCACGTTCAGATCTATGGAATAGGTTCAATTTCGGACCCCCCCCGCTTTTCTGCCTTTAACAGGGGGGTGTGATATGGTGGTTTTTGATTATGGTCCCCCCACTATTGTGGTGCCTCCTTGTGATGTCAGAACCACCCCCCCCCTCTAATATACCACTTACCTCCTCTGCTTACCACTCCTGCCTCCTGTTGACATCTATCTCCCACTCCATCTCTCACCTCCTCCCATCACATCCTCCACTCCCACTCCACATCTCATTATGCTACACCTGTCCTCCACTCAAAGTTGGGCCATAGCCCCTTATCACTCCCTCCTATCATCTCTTACCAAGTGTCCTACCGGTCATGTCCTCCCTGGTGGATAGTCTCATCCTGTCTTTTGTCTCAGCCTCACATGTGCACCCACATCATCACCCCATGCCACTCCACTTCTAACCTATCCCATTGCAGTGCACACACCTTCTGTCGCCTGCAATTTCCATGTCACCCTTCATATGTCTTTCCTAACCAAATGGGTACCCCTTGTCTCAAATTCATGATGTTGGTGCCACCATCCCCACCAAGAGTCTCATCCATGTTTGTCAACTGGGTCCCCTCGTAGCATTCCAACGAAGAAGTATCAACCAAGGGAAGGTCACCACGTTTTAGGAGTAGAGTTGACTTGGGCCCCTCATATTCTGAGGAAGCAGTTAATGTAAATGTGGAAGGTGGGTGAGACATCATCTCCTTCCATAAATAGAAGGCCGGAAAGGGACAAAGCACAAAGGCAGGCTTTTATTCTGAACTGACACAGATCGTGTTCGACAAGAAGACTACATGGGCAGTCTGACCAATGTCTGCACATGCATCCTGACAAAGAAGCTCATCAATGTAAAGCCTTGAATGTATGACATGGTCACATTTCAGGAATCCCAAGCTAGTTCTAAGTATATGTAGGCATTGTTTCCATTTTGTGAGTATCAATGGTAGAACTAAGCTCCCAATTGTAAAGTTTTAGCGAGGCCTTTGGTTCTCTAGCTATAGACTGATGTTTGAGACTTCTTGTTTAATGGCAGCCAACCTCTTCCTTAATCTTTCTTCTACCTCTTAAAGCCCCGGCATGGATGATCCATTCGGGTGTTGTAATGACTTATAATGTAGGTTTGATTATATCAGTTTTTGAAGCATTTTAAGTTTCTTGAAGTTTTCAGATCTGAGAGGATCTCATATCTGAGACTTTTTCTCCAAAGGCTATTGGAAGACTGGATGTCCAGAGAAGACTTTCATTCATCTCTCGTTTTTCCTCAACCTACTTACCACTATGCAAACTTACTAGCCTAAGTTAGATCAAGACCTCACCTAACTCTATATTTCCAACCTAGTTTTATGAGTTAAAACGATATTGTTATGAGTTTACTCCCATTCATTCACCCTTTATAAACAACCTGTGACATACAAACTGATGGGTATTGGTCTTACTCTTTCTGCAATCCAGGAATGACTTCTGGTGTGAACAACACACATAGAAAGAAGCACACACATACACATGTACATACATTGTAAAAATGTGATCCATAAGACATAAAACATGTAAATATGCATACATATACATACATACATACATACATATATATATATATATATATATATATATATATATATATATATAGAGAGAGAGAGAGAGAGAGAGAGAGAGAGAGAGATATATCAAAAGTCTAAGAGTACATAGGTGGGCAAAAGCGCCTCAAAAAATAATATGTATAGTATATATCATAGGGCTTATGCCCTCAAAAATATACAAAGGAGTTCCCTTGGCACATAAGTGTTCCACCCTAAGATAATCACGGGGCCTATTGGCCTTGCCATAGTGAACAATGACGTTTTCCAAATGATGGAAGAGCTAGACCCAGTTTCTTGGCACCCCAACTACATGAGGCTACATAGATGGTGGGAGATCCTCGATCTCGGCCATGGGCACTGTACAAGTGAGTACAGTGAGGTTCCGCTCCACCCGTCTCAACACTCTCCTAGCCTCTCCAAATGGAAGCCCCCCTACTACTGTTGCTAGTCTGGCGGCTGGTGGTGGTGTTTCCTTTGGTTAAGGACATCGCCTGCTCCTCGCAAAATCTATTGGATGCACTGGTCCCACATCTGTACATAATAGTTACAAAGTTGTTAGATACTCTAGTACACATAAAAATTATATATATAAAAGGAAAATAAAAATTAAAAAACTTTTAAAAGCCAACATACCTATCTCTCCTCGCTCTGCTCCGGGAGGTACGGGCATGTCAGGATCCTAGTAGAAGTTGATCCTGACATAAGGGTAGTCCTCTATAGCTGGAATATTTCAAGACCACCAGTCAAAGAAAGTATCGTCAAAGGCCTTGATGGTCCTCCCTCCCCCCTATCATGGCAACAATGTCACCCACCTACACACTACTAGGAAGGAGGCCATGTGCCCCTGTACTGTCTCTCACAGACTGAGACTAGGTACCCTCTCAAAGAAAAACGAGCATAAAACTATGTTGAACCCAAAGTTTTTGTTGCTCCACCCACGACACTCTATGAGGTGTGTCATCATTCACTCTAGCATTGTTTTTCTCCAGTCGAACAATCATGCGTTTAAGAATTGTACCGCATAATGCATGTGCGTCCGAGAGGCCTGATGTAAGCCTGTGGATCTAGTGATCTACCCAATAAGTAAAACTATCACTTTTGGTGATAGGTTGGTAATTTTGTGCATCGACACCTAAGAACCACTTTATATGTGACGACATCACAGTGTAGCCCGATCTACTTGGATATGTTGTGAGGCCCTGGGGGAAAATAATGCAAGTTGAATGGTTCCCCTCTCCTCGAGAGGCCAGTCAAAAAATAGATGTCCTCAGTCATTAGAGTCAACGACTACCCCTCGAGCATAAACGCCTCAACGTTGGGGTGCCAGTAATCCACCAAGGCATTCAGTAGCCTGGGTTGTACCCTCATTAGTGGACACCAAAATAATTTCCACAACCCACATTGTTTTAATGCGGCGAAAACAACAGGGTCTTCTTCGACCAAAAAATCAATGTCTTCATGCTCACTCTCTCTCCAATGGACATACAGCCTGTCAATGAAAAGTTCAGGGAGAAAGTTATATCTTGTATTTTTCTTTTTCTTTACCTTTTGAGGGTCTACGTGGGCTATAGTGAGCACAATCATGTATGCACGTGGACAAAGTATTTTCTTCCCACGAGCATACGTGGGTTGTCCTTGGACAACCCATGTACATGCAGGGCTTCCCCTTTTTAATAGTGTGTGCCCCCAAAAAAACTAAAATTAATGCAAGAAAGAAGTATGGAAATGCAGGAGAAGCTAGTTTGTACTTACTTGGTCTGAGCGGAAGTTTGTTTCATCCTCTAAATCTCCCAGAATCAACACTTTTAGAAAAGAGGTGGTTTTGTCTTTTTGGTTAATTTTCAATTTGCAATGGTAAAAATGAGCTGTCAGCTTCTATTTATAGACTTTTTTGGCCTTTTTTGCCACTTTTTGAACCCTTTTTTCGTTTTTTCTAGTTTGAAAAACATTTAACATGGTTCTTGAGTTTATCATTGGATGTTATGAAACACTTCACTTTCAGTTTGAAAAAAAAATTGAGAGATGGGTCACTTTTAAATATTCTTTGGTAAAAGTCATTTTTCCAACTTTTTGCATTTAAGTTAGGATTCCACCTCGAATTTTTGCATCTAGTTGTCTTTCCCACTTTGCCATAGGATCGAACCCACCGAACTATGACACAGAACCATCATTGTTGCTTTAGAAGTGTCATAATTAGGTAGTATAGCCTTCCTCCACATAGATTCCCTAGGTAGATCCTTGTTGCATTTTGGTGTCCATATCGTCGTTAATGACTTTAGGCTTGGGAGTCCTTGTTAGTCCTGTCATGATTACGAGTTTGAGACTCATATGTCCGATGTGCTATCACTCTTTGCCTCACCCTCAGGACTCCCAAGAAAAAGAGTATTCTTTTAATCCCTTTTCAGACTCTCTAAACATGAAAAGATTGTCGAGCGATCTTGTTGTCCTTAACGCTCGCCAAACTAAAATTTGAATGCACGTCTGTCTGACGGTAGTTTACCCCTTTTTCATTCTGGATGGTCAATTTTTATGAATAAAGGTATACTCTAGGAACTTCGGTTCTCTATAAGAGTATTCTCAGGTATAAGTTTAACCCTTTTTCGGGCATGGGGGACTAAATTTACAAAAAAGGAACCCCCATGAAGTCCATAGTTAATCTCTTTTCAGACTCCCTAATATTGAAAAGATTGTCAAGTGATATTGTTCCTTCACACTCATTAAACTAGTCCAAAGGAACATCCCCTATGGATTCCATAGTTAATCTCTTTTTAGACTCCTTAAAATTGAAAAGATCATCGAGTGACCTTGTTCTTTCACACTCATTAAATTGGTACAGAAAAACATCTATTGGCATGAGTTTACCCCTTGTTATGGCCTATAGATTAAGGAGGGAAAAGGTACACCTCAGGAGATTCGTCTTGCCGAGAGATTTCTCCTAAGTAGATTTTATACTTTTTCAGGATAAGAAGACTAAATCTAGAAAAAGGTTGTGAGTCCATAGTTAAGCTCTTTTTAGACTCCTTAAAATTGAAAATATTGCTGAGTGATCTTGTATGTGTCACACTCATTAAAATGGTTTTGAATAGACGTATTTTCATTGCTAGTTTATCCCTTTTTCAAGCCAACTAGAATACCTTCGAAAAATGTACCCCAGTAGAGTCTTCTTTTACGTTTTTTCAGACTCTCTAAACGTGAAAAAACTATTGATCTTACCTTCTCTGAGCTCATGAAAAATACACTAAAGGCGGTTTCATTGTGTCTTGATAATCATAGTTACATCTCCGCATCTTTGGCCTAATGTCGGCTCCATGTTTCTCTCAACTGAAACTTTGAAGCATTTCTTATACTCAAGCTTTGTAGCACTTTGCCACTGTGACCTGACACCTTGACCCATGCAGGAATTTTCCCTAGGTGTCCTTTCCCTACACATGTCTCCTTGCGATGAGCATTAGTGTGTTCCTTGTGCTTGGAACTAGTATTCTTGTGACACTCATTCCTCCTTTATAACATAGAATTCTTTTTTTCTTTTTCAAACTCCTCAAAATATTGAAAAAAACAAAAAAATAAAATATACCCCAAAAAGAGGACGGGAAACGTATTTTATTTTTATGGAAGCACAATGAGACACCCTTGGACAAAGCAAATCCTTTCATTTGTCATCAAGCATTGGTATTTAATATGAACTTAAGAAGTTGTTCTCGAAACATAGAGTCGTCCTTCTCTATTTGGTTATCCTTCCAAACACATGGAGAGTTTGTGTTTCCTTCTGCATCATGAACTTATGTCAATGTCATGTTGCCTGAGTCTGATCATCAGTCGTGATATTGTCCAAGGGAAGTTTTACCCAACTTGAGTCAGCCTTTCTGCAGTTTGTCTCTTGACCTCATGCCCAACCATCCCCAAAGTCCAATCAAGTCTTTGTTTGGAATCAATGAAGTTCTCTACCAGATCACCGAGATCCTCTTGTCTGTTCCCCGACAGCCCGTCAAAGACCTTTGGGTAGTGAAGTCATATATTCACATTACACTCCTAGTTGAGTTTTGAATATCTTGAAGTTATTGCTTGATCTCTAAAATCCTCATCTCCAACCATCAGGCAACATTTGGCTTCTTGAAGATGGATACTATACATGTATATCTTTGTTTTTGAGATGTAGATCCATTGTGTATTGCTCACTGCTACAGTTTATATAGTTATATCACATGGATATGTAGTGTATTTGATTGGAATCCATAATTTATTTCATCCCGAGCATGGGTATGCCCGCCTCGGTGAGACAATTGTTATTTTGCAGATGGCACCTCCCAAACTATTGTTCCGGGCTCACTTGCTTCGTACATTGGTGAAGATTTTGTAATGTATTTCAGCCATCAGATGCTCCTCTGACCTCACACATTAGGGGGCATCTGTTATAACCCTAAATTACACCATACATGCATACCCGACATTTGGCCCTCTCACATGAAAATTTTTCCAAGCACCTTTGAGACCTTATTATAAGCACCCTGTGTTTAAGCTCATAACCCAGGGATTAAATCTCTTATCGGGCACTATGACCACAATATTAGGGGGGAAAATTGTTGATCTGTCGATCACTTTAATATCGATGATCCTTGTCAATTGCAGAACTCAAACATGGTCGCAGTTTAACAACAACCCCAACTTCCACAATGGAAATATATGAAATCAAGAGGAAATCAACGTCCACCATTGATATTCCTTCCTATGGATATATATGATCCTGGTTGATT
Organism: Picea mariana; assembly: GCA_032191745.1. NCBI lineage: Eukaryota > Viridiplantae > Streptophyta > Pinopsida > Pinales > Pinaceae > Picea > Picea mariana. The sequence continues at coordinate 13,669 of JASDQU010305546.1, read as the reverse complement.
ACAGAATGTGAAATATCCCCTTCGCTAATTTTCCTTTCGACTTTCGCAATCTTTTCCATCGATTGATCTATTCCTCGTAGATCTGATGGTCATGATTAAATCATTGTTGATAGGGAATTTCCAAACTTCTAAACCTTCTAGGGTCCACTTAGTATAGTTGTCATCAACTAAGGTAGTTACAGATGTCCCCACCATCTACTAACATTTGTCAGGTCTCAATTGGTACATAAGGCCTGTCAAAGGTACAAAATAAAGTGACACATGGCAGGCATAGAATAATTCCAYGTCACCCTTGGTGACATCATCATGCCATGTCACATTGGCGCTTTGGAACTTCTGCACTTYGAGCTTTGAAAGTTTCTACATCCACAACTTAGTAACTCTCGAATGTCGACTGCCGAACAATTTATTCCCGGAGCTTCGGGGCTTCAACAATTTCTTCTCATCTGCACATTTTCAAAATTCTCGAACTTCCAACTATCGAACAATTGATTCCTGCATATTTGAGACTTTGGTGATTTCTTCTCATCTGCACATTTTAAAAACTGTTGAACTACCAATTGTCAAACAATTGCTTCCTGTAGCTTCAGGACTTTGGAGATTTCTTCTCATATGGACATTTTCAAAACTGTCAAACTGTCTACTTTTGAAAAATTACTTTCAGTAGCTCTGAGACTTCAGTTATTTCTTTTGATCTCAAAATTTTCAAAACTTTCGAACTTGTGACTATCGAACAATTTCTTCTAGTAGCTTTCGGACTTTGGCAATTTCTTCTCATTTGCACATTTTCAAAATTTTTGAACTGTTGACTCCCAAATAATTGTTTCCCGTAGCTTCAGGACTTCAATAATTTATACTCATATGCATATTTTCAAAACTAATAAACCACTTGGGAAATCCAATGGTCCGCCTTCTCCCAAATGATCTACGACTGAGAGTCACTATGGGACTTTGGAGCTTCGGGGATTTGGGTTTTGGGACTTCAAAGGATTTCCCTACTGAAACACCACAAAACCCCTAGACTGTCAAAAATTTGAATAGGTTGATTGGCTGGCATGTTTAATCAAACACGAACAGTTTAGATTAACTCTAGAGTTTGGGACTTCAAAGGATTTCCTTGCTGAAACACCGTGCAACCCCTAGACTATCGAAACTATGAACATGATTTAATATAAAGACACACGTCCCCAGAAATTGACGGTCCAGATTGGTTTTGTACTTCGGGACTTTAGAGGATCTCCCTGCTAAAACACTGCACAACCATCAGACTACTAAAACTCTGAATCCGATGGTTGTGAGGGGTCTGTCCCTTCCCAAACAAATCCAATGATGCAAATTTAATTTTTGTGGTTCCAAACCCATGATTATCGTGGTCTCCTTTGTCTGTTGATTTTCTTGAACTGTTATACCTCTTGATATTTCCATTACCACTCGAGAACTCTCTCAACATCACTCTAGCACTTTGTACATCAATTCCTTGTGGAATTTTGACTCCAAAATCTACATCCGTGGCCCATCCAAGTTCAATGTTGAAACCATTGGCTCTAATACCAATTTGTAACGTCCCTCAACCACCCAAGCTAGGGCATGCTACCTCAAACCTGCTCTGTGTTCAAGCTCTTTTCCATCTGTTGGGCAATGTCACTTGAAATAAAACTTCTCACTATGTTTCTTAAG
>JASDQU010305545.1:58490-69050 GCA_032191745.1 Picea mariana | reverse complement strand
TTTCCAAAGAGACTTTCCAAGGTGGTCCAGATCTCGTTTGGAGTCTTGCATGTGGTAACTTGAAACCATAAATCAATTGAAATTAATTCAAGAAGAATTCACATGGCCTCATACTTACAGTTCGCCCATCTGGTATTCTCAATCATTGATGTAGGTTTTGTTTCTGTCATCGTCGTCAAATTGTACAATCCTTTCCTTTTGAGTTGGAATTTCGACCTTTGACTTACATTCAAGATAATTGTACGGTGTGAGAATTATCACCAAATTTGACTGAAGAATTTGTGTTGTATCCATCCCTCTTATTGGTTCTAAAAACCCTATAAAATTAATCTCAATTTGCAAGTGAAAAATTGAGAAATCACTGCAAAAAAAAAACATTTTTTCAAGGGTGTCACACCCTACTCAATGATATATTGTGATAATGGCCTTAGTTTCGCACTCTTCTAGTTAAGAAAGTGAGACACTGTGGAAAATTGAGAAGGGAGGGTGCGACACAGTCCATAAATTTTAATTTCACAAGTGTGTCTGCGACTATCACTCATTTGGACAGGGAGAGGGTGCGACAATGTCAATGACATTGTCGCACCTTTCGACAGGGAGTGTGTGCGACACTATCAGATACACGGATTACACTCTTCAAAACTCTGATTGATCTCTTCTCTAGCTTGTTTGGTTTGCTCCAAGCATCTCGACTCTGGTACCATGTCAATGTTTCATGGAAACATGCACATGAGACCTAGCTAAAGCAAGTACAAACAAAGCTTATCAAGAAAATGACGAGAGATTCAATATAGAAGAATGAGAAAATATATTCACACTACTCCAATGAGCTAATCAATATAAATACAATGAATGGGTGATATACACTCATATAGGAAATAACATTACATAATTAAGAAAATTGAACAAGCAATGAGCTTTTCTTAGAAATGCATACATAATAGTGATAGTCAAAAATATAAAGTCTAAAATAGAATTAGCTCATGTTAACTACCATTGAACTAGAGAGTTGAAAATAGAAATATCTCTGACAATTAAAAGTCAGTTATTTAAAATTTAAAAATGCAATAAAAAATTAAAAATAAATATTAAAATAATAATTTGAAAATTTATAATAATTAATGTTGAAATGTTAAGTTTTACAATCTAGTAAAAGTAGTAAAACGATGTATACAAAATCATGATGAGCAAGTTACCACTAAAATAATTTACCAAGAAGATATTGTAATTACAAAATTATTTAATCATCACAAGCAAAATATTTAAGAAAAATTTCCAAAAACCAGTCATTCATTAGATGTAATGTACTCAAATGAAAAAATAGATGCTCCCAAACCAAAGTGGACCATTAATGGCACGGGTGCTCCAAGTCTACAGTGGAGCACTATAGTACACCAAAACTAGAGTGGAACAGTGTACATCTTAAATAAAGTGTCCAAAGCTTTAAATGAAAAGAATTGGAAACTCTTTCAAAAATGCACCCGTGTTGCAAAAAGATATACCCCTTACTTTTTTTAAATCACCTCTTATTTTTTTATTTGGTATAAAATCCTAAAATAATGAACCATTAATAGTTAAAACTCTTAAACCACAGAAACAAAAAACCTACAAAACCAACTAAGAAAAATACGAAAAATAAAAATAAGAAATAAAAAAATTTGCACACCATACGCTTAAGCCATGTGACCTACAAAACAAAATAACCAATGCATGCTTAACCATGCAAGGGAAAATCTATCATAAAAGACTTTAAACCCCTTATAAAAAAGCAAAAAAAAAAAACACTAGTAGGGAGAAATGAAACAATATCTAATATCATTTATTGTTAGTTTTGCATTATCTCATATCATTGCTATTTGTTGCTTTACATGAAATGTTGAAGTGAAGAAAATCTAGATTTTAATGTAGTTTTTTTTAATTTTTTTAATAAGATAATATAAATATATATTACTTTAGTATAGTGTTTAATAATTTTTAATTAAAATGTACATATTCTTTTATATTAAAATATTAAAATGGAACATTTTAAGTAATTTAAATCAAAGTGAAACATCAATACATTCAAAACAAAGTAGAAAATTGATACACACAAAATAAAATTAAAAACCATAATTCCATTTAACTTTAACAAATATGCAACATCATCAAAATTAAAATCATCTAATGCACTCAAAACCAAGTGACAAATAACATGAAAATCTTATTTAGTGCACTCAAACCAAAGTAATAAATGACATGTAGTGACATCAAAATTAAAATCATCTAATGCACTCAAAATAAAGTGATAAATAACATGAAAATATTATTAGTGCACTCATACCAAAGTGATAAAAATGAAAATCTCACTAGTGCACTCATCCCAAAGTGATACATACTACATCAAAATTAAAATCATCTAATGCACTCAAAAGAAAGTGATAAATAACATGAAAATATCATTAGTGCACATGAAAATATCATTAGTGCACTTATACCAAAGTGATAAAAATGAAAATCCATTATGGCCTTCACCTTTTCCAAGTCCACAAAAATCCCTTCACCCGAAATGATACTACCTAAATAGTGAATCTCTTTCTGGAAGAAAGAATATTTTGACAACTTTCCATACAACTTGTTCTCCAAGTGTTCCCCGTGTTCTCTTTCGTTCTTGGAATAGATGAGGATATCATCAAGAAAGACATGTACAAATCACTCTAGGTACTTTCAGAATACGCCATTCATGAGGCTAATGAATACTGTTGGTGCATTGGTCAACCCAAAAGGCACTAAAATGAACTTGTAATTCCCAAACCGAGTTTGAAAGGCATTTTTAGGGATATCGCTTTCCTTAATCCTTAACTGGTGATACCCTGATCACAATTCAATTTTTTAGAAAATCGTTGCTCCTTTCATTTGATCAAAGAGATCATCTATCTGTGGTATTGGGTACCTATTCTTCGCTGTAGCATGATTCAAGTCCCTGTAATCTATGCGCAGTCATAAGGAATTGCCCTTCTTGACAAAAATTACTGGTGCACCCCAAGGTGAAACATTGGGCCTTATCAACCCTAAGTCAAGTAGTTCTGTCAACTGCATCTATAACTCATAAATTTTTGGCGTTGTCATCCTATACGGTGTCTTGGAAATCAAGCTCCCTCTCAGGAGGTAACTCTGGAAACTCTTTTGGAAAAACATCCTTAAATTCTGATAAAATTGGATATTGATCTATAGAGGGTCATTTCCCTTCATTGAATGCTTCCACTACATATAATCGACAACCTTGCCTCATGCAATGTTTAACCTTCATTATTGAGATAAATCATAGAGACACTTTCCTCCTTATACCATGGATTTCTACTTACCTTCCTTCATCATCAACACAAAGCACCCTCTTCGTGAAACAATCTACCATAGCTCGATGGGATTCTAACCAGTCCATCCCAATTATTAGGTCATACATCCCTAGAGCATTGATGTAGACCTTCAACCTAGTAGTACACACTCCCAGGTCTACGAGACAATTATCGATGCTAGGTCCTACTGCTTGTTTCTCCCCCAATGCCATCTCAACTTGTTTAAAGTCATCGTGCTCGTAGGTTGCCAACCCATACTTTTCTAATGCACAAGGTGAAATGAAACTATTTGTAGCACCAGAATCAAATAAAATTTTAACATTGACATGATTTAGTGTACCTGACGACTCCATCGCCATGGATTGATGTTCTTCCTAGCGATTATTGACCGCTACATAAATGTGGTGGCTACTACTTGCTCTTCCCATCGGGGCCTTTCCTTCTCTATGCACAAATCTTGATTGTGACTCTGGACAATCACACTGGTAATGGGGTCCTCCACACCCCCAACAAGTTACATGATATGGAACCTGCACACTACCCTCTGAAGGCCTCTAGAATGAGTTCCTTCCCCTAGATCCCCTGCCCCTACTAGGTGCTCCCCTAGAAGGTTGTGGACCTTCTTGAATTGCGGGTGATGAGTGGGATTTTGTACTTGATGCCATTGAAATACTTGTTGCAACCATTCAAGGTGTAGCTCTATTCCCATAAGGAGGTGGCCTAGATCTTCCTCCATGGGGGAAGTTCCTAGGGGCCTTCCCCACGAATCTAGGTTGTTGTAGAATAGTTGATCTCATTCCTCCATTTAGACTCATATTCTCTTATGCGTAACTAGCACTTTCAACTACTTCATCCATTGACGATGATTTCCACATCCATACCATGGCCCTTATCTTAGAGTTTAACCCATACAAAAAACGTACTACTTGTCGTTGATCGATATCCATGTATGAGAAATACTTTACTAACTCCATGAACTTGATTTCATACTCTTCCACAGTTATGTTTCCTTGAATTAGAGCATGGAATGCTTCAACCTATTGTTCCTCATAGTAATTCGGTAAATATTTCCTTTGGAACCTTTCCTCAAAAATCTCCCAAGAGACGGTGTCTGGGGTAAGGTGCAATTGCCTCTCCAGATTACCCCACCAGTTCAAGGCATTGTCCCTCAACTAAAAGATTTATATCTTTTATTTTGATGTGGAAGCATAGTCTTTCAAGGAAAAACATCTCGTCATTCCCTCCAGCCATGTCTCTGCACGTTCACTTGCACATCCCCCGACAAACTCTGAAAGTTTAATTTTTTGTAGTTCTCTAGTGATGTCCTCTGGTGGAGGCCCTCCCTTTGAGTCCCTCAACACTTCAGGGTTACCCAGATGGTGGGAGTTCCACTTCGACATCCATCGACTGGAATCCCTTTAATGTCTCATTAATAGCCTCCAAGGAGCACAAAATGAGAACTAGCTCGGGTGATGGTGGTGGTGGTACCTGTTGAATTTTCACTATGCTAGGCTCAAACATGAGGTTTATTTCATTTTAGCATTTACTTGAACCATAAACAAATGCAGCTACACCATTCACAAATGATGAAATAAACAAGATCACAAGAAGAAGTACCATGCACAAGAACACAAGAAATATCCTGGGAAACCCTTCTACTCAAGGGATGAAAACCCAACAATCCTTTGTTATATTCTCAAGAGAAGATCCCCCAACCATAAAACCATAATGCACACAAGAGGGTGATTTACTACCTTGAAACTTGTGCCCAAGAGAGGTGCACACTTCATCCCTTAAAGTGTACTTGCTGAAATTTCGAAATGAAAAGTCACTTATGTGTGAGTGTGTTTCCTCAATGGGGAAATCACCTCTATTTATACTAGATCAAACACATCAATAGCTGTGTATGTTGGCACAACATGGACGACCTCAATAACTCAGAAATATAATTATTATTACAATAATCATTAATTATATTTCACATATGGTGGGGCCGACCTGTACCCTTTACATCACAATTAGGGTTACAAGCAAATCTTACACTTAGACAATATAGATGTGTTCTTCCTAGTCAATTAGGGTTACAAACAAATATTACACTTAGACAATATAGCAACTGGTCATCTCCTTGATAGATTTGTTCTTCCTTTTAGCAACTCCATTATGTTGTGGAGTGTATGGAACTATATGTTGCAACTGGATACCAGCCTCATGACAAATATTTTGAACATCTTCATTGATATACTCCCCCCCATTTTCTGTATAGAGGATCTTGATCTTCTTCCCAGTCTATGTCTCTACTAGATCTTTGAATTCTTTGAGAAGCTAAAACACTTAAGACTTTTTCCTAAGAAAATAAACCCAAGTATAGCATGAGTAATCATCAATAAATGTAAGGACATACCTTGCTTTGTTGATGGACAGATGTGGAAATGGGCCCATGATATCACTGTGAACAAGCTCCAAGGAAGAGGAGGCTCTCCTTTCCTTCTCCTTTTCAAACTTCTCTTCAGGATGCTTGCCAAGACTGCATCCTTCACAAAGTTCCCCTTCAGAAAAGTGAATGTTTGGCAAGCCTTCGACCATTCCTTGTTTGGCAAGTCGCTACATGTACCTAAAGTTTAAATGACCAAATATCTCATGCCATACTCTACTACTATCATTAGCATGCGTTAGTAGTAAAGAAGAGTCATGGTCAACAAACTTAGTGAATATATACAACCTTGATTTGTGATCTACCCCACCAATTGCAATAATGGAATTGTCATGCATGTCAAGTACAAAAACGTAATATGATGTAAATTCAACCTTTTTACCTCTTTGAGTGATCTGATAAACTGCGAATAGATTTATAGAAAGCTTTCAAACATGTAAAACATTCTCAAAAATACCATTAGGGATTTCCACTCTTCCCTCTCCTCCTACTGCTATTGGAGTATCATCCCCCATGAGAATAGGGAGTCTTGAGCATGAACTCAAAGAAGTAAAGACTTCCTCTTTGGCTTCCATATGATGTGATGCGTCCAAATCTGTAATCCATGAATCATATGAGGAATTAATTACAACCAAAGCATGATGATTACCTTTCTTAGGAGCATGATCTTCTTCCCTCTTCTTCTTGGCTCGTTCAAAAATGAAGTTTCCATGGTTGTTCTCCTGAAGTACTTATGCCATAAGATCAATTTGTTTCTTCATGCATGTGGATTCTTCATGATTTGGTTTATTGAAATAATTTCACTGCTTTCCCTTCTTCTTCTTTCCTTTGGAATTTGAAGAGTCTTTGGAATCCGAAGAATCATTGAAGGGTTTGGAATATCCCTCCTTTTCTTTTTGTTTCTCCTTTCCTTTCTGTTTGGATTTTTTATTGGATGACCCTTTTCCATCTTGCATGGTGAGTGCATGTGCTTTGGGTTCCTTAATTAGACCCATCTGAATGAGTTTTTTCTACTCACATGTGAGAGAATCAATGAACTGCTCCATGGTAGGCATTTTCCACTTTGATCCCAAAACATATCTGCTAGAATGGAAAGTGGAGACATAGACAACATATTATGGTCCTAGCTTAGCCAAGATTGTTAGAATAAGTTGGTCCTCTTGTTTAGACTTATCAATACCACAAGATTCCAAGTTCACTATCAAATATTTAAACTTGGTAAATAAATCATGTATATTATCAAAACTTTTAGGATCCGAGGTATTCAACTCTACCTCAAGCATAGTGATCCAGATTATTTTCAACACGAAATGAGAGTGGAGATATAATAAATAAATGCATAGAGATATCACAGATATTCAATAATATAACAGAAATGTATCAGAGATGCAACCATAAACGAAATGTACAAAAGCTGTAAAAATACAGAGTGAAAGACTCGCTAGAATGGGGGCATCTTATCTCTGAGAAGAGATGTGACGGCTACTCGCATTCGCAAGAAGATGATTACAATGAGGATTTGAAAGACTTTTTACAATAAACATGAATGCAAAAAACCCTAGACATCCAAAAACCTAACCCTAAGAGATGAAGCGCCAAAAGTCACGTGGGCCCCGTTTGGGTAAGTTAGTACATCAACTTCCCGGGGTCGTAACTTTTGCATATGATCTTTGTTTTAGGCACATGATAGCTCATTGGAAAGGTATCATCAAGGAGATTCATTTTGGGGGAAATATTGACAGAACTTCCATATCTCTCCCCATTTTCCCAAAAACATCGTTTAGGGCCTCAAAATGACCCCGGAAGTTAAAAACTGTTAAAAATAGTAAATTACCAAAATTGCCAGAAAACTGTTTTGAGCCAGTTGGAAAAGGTGGTTGGCCACCAATATCCACCTGAATCACATATGACCTCTCATTTCATCCTTCTTTCCAAAGAGACTTTCCAAGGTGGTCCAGATCTCGTTTGGAGTCTTGCATGTGGTAACTTGAAACCATAAATCAATTGAAATTAATTCAAGAAGAATTCACGTGGCCTCATACTTACGGTTCACCCATCTAGAATTCTCAATCGTTGATGTAGGTTTTGTTTCTGTCATCGTCGTCAAATTGTACAGTCCTTTCCTTTTGAGTTGGAATTTCGACCTTCGACTTCCATCCAAAATAATTGTACAGTGTGAGAATTATCACCAAATTTGACTGAAGAATTTGTGTTGTATCCATCCCTCTTATTGGTTTTGAAAACCCTATAAAATTAATCTCAATTTGAAGTGAAAATTTGAGAAATCACTGCAAAAAAAAACATTTTTTCAAGGGTGCCGCACCCTAATCAAGGATATATTGTGATGCTGGCCTTAGTTTCACACTCTTCTAGTTAAGAAAGTGAGACACTATGGAAAATTGAGAAGGGAGGGTGCGACACAGTCCATAAATTTTAATTTCACAAGTGTGTCTGCGACTATCACTCCTTTGGACAGGGAGAGGGTGCAACAATGTCAATTGTCGCACCTTTTGATGGGGAGAGTGTGCGACACTATCAGATACATGGATTACGCTCTTCAAAACTCTGATTCTCTCTTATCTAGCTTGTTTGGTTTGCTCCAAGCATCTCGACTCTGGTACCATGTCAATGTTTCATGGAAACATGCACAGGAGACCTAGCTAAAGCAAGTACAAACAAAGTTTATCAAGAAAAGGACGAGAGATTCAATATAGAAGAATGAGAAAATATATTCACACTACTCCAATGAGCTAATCAATATAAATACAATGAATGAGTGATATACACTCATATAGGAAATAACATTACATAATTAAGAAAAGCAAACAAGCAATGAGCTTTTCTTAGGAATGCATGCATGATAGTGATAGTCAAAAATAGAAAGTCAAAAATAGAATTAGCTCCAGTTAACTACCATTGAACTAGAGAGTTGAAAATAAAAATATCTCCGACAATTAGAAGTCGGTTATTTAAAATTTAAAAATAAATTTAAAAGTGCAATAAAAAATTAAAAATAAATATTGAAATAATAATTTGAAAATTTATAATAATTAATGTTGAAATGTTGAGTTTTACAACCTAGTAAAAGTAATAAAACGATGTATACAAAATCATGATGAACAAGTTACCACTAAAATAATTTACCAAGAAGATCTTGTAATTACAAAATTATTTAATCATCACAAGCAAAATATTTAAGAAAAATTTCCAAAAACCAGTCATTCATTAGATGTAATGTACTCAAATGAAAAAATAGATACTTCCAAACCAAAGTGGACCATTAATGGCACTGCTGCTCCAAGTCTACAGTGGAGCACTATAGTACACCAAAACTAGAGTCGAACAGTGTACATCTTAAATAAAGTGTCCAAAGCTTTAAATGAAAAGAATTGGAAACCCTTTCAAAAGTGCACCCGTGTTGCAAAAAGATATACCCCTTACTTTTTTTAAATCATCTCTTATTTTTTTATCCATACTTATTGTTATAAAATCCTAAAATAATGAACCATTAATAGTTAAAGCTCTTAAACCACAGAAACAAAAAACCTACAAAACCAACTAAGAAAAATACGAAAAATAAAAATAAGAAATAAAAAAATTTGCACACCATACGCTTAAGCCATGTGACCTACAAAACAAAATAACCAATGCATGTTTAACCATGCCAGGGAAAATCTATCATAAAAGACTTTAAACCCCGTATAAAAAAGCAAAAAAAAAATTATAGTAGGGAGAAATGAAACAATATTTAATATCATTTATTGTTAGTTTTGCATTATCTCATATCATTGCTACTTGTTGCTTTACGTGAAATGTTGAAGTGAAGAAAATCTAAATTTTAATGTAGTTTTTTTATTTTTTTTAATAAGATAATATAAATATATATTACTTTAGTATAGTGTTTAATAACTTTTTAATTAAAATGTACATATTCTTTTATATTAAAATATTAAAATGGAACATTTTAAGTAATTTAAATCAAAGGGAAACATCAATACATTAAAAACAAAATGGAAAATTGATACACACAAAATAAAATTAAAAACCATAATTCCATTTAACTTTAACAAATATGCAACATCATCAAAATTAAAATCATCTAATGCACTCAAAACCAAGTGACAAATAACATGAAAATCTCATTTAGTGCACTCAAACCAAAGTAATAAATGACATGTAGTGACATCAAAATTAAAATCATCTAATGCACTCAAAAGAAAATGATAAATAACATGAAAATCTCATTAGTGCACTCATACCAAAGTGATAAAAATGAAAATCTCATTAGTGCACTCATACCAAAGTGATAAATGATATGTAGTGAAAATATCATTAGTTCGATCAAACTAATGTCCTTATTAGTCCCTATAGGTACTCTAGCATCCACTTTGTGGATTACTTTATAAGCACAAACTAAATTTCGCAATTTTTTTAAAATTTGAAATTGTWTTAYTTTTATATATTTTTAACCCACCTTCGATAGACTATCTAGTAATCGATGACTAAGTCCAGTTTCCTAAGTTTAACATTAGGATATTTATTTATTTTTAAATTATATAAAATATAAATTTTCTTAACTATGGTCAATACATTATAGTTAAAATATTGATGAGACTACTTTTTCATCCATTTAAAAACATAGAAAAACCAGACTAATAACGTCATTCATAGGATTTTTCATTTAGCTCGTGGCATATTTGGCTCTTTTATCAACTACTACAACCTTACGAACAGATACTTGAAATGTTAAGGCATGGTCCTTCCTTCCTTACAAGATGCAAGATGTAGAAACAT
>JASDQU010305545.1:37993-52098 GCA_032191745.1 Picea mariana | reverse complement strand
TATATATATATATATATATAATATGTTGTATCAAGGTTAAGTTCATTTATTGTTTTTGGACATTTTCGTATAAAAATTCTAATACATAAGTTTATAGACAAAAAGAGATGCACTAAACTAGAGTTCCAAGTGCTTTTACAGTTGTTTGTATATTATATTGATTCAAAATACATTTCACTCTAAAAAACATTCATATTGTATTAAGCTTGCACGTTTCTCTGATCTTCTTTCTCCTTGCTAGTGTACTAGATGCATGCACTTTCAATGTCCATTGATTCTAGATTTTGAAAGCTGCCTTATTTCCTTATCCACGAACAAAGCTTTGAGTTCCCTGATTATTTGAGGCCAAAGAGAGGTTCTCCATCCACTGCAAGGCAATCAATACTCGCAATTTGCCACATTCTTTCCAAAGTATCAATCTGACATTTTTGTGAAAGGAGAAGGCTCAAGTGATTGACACTCTAAGTGGCACAAGTATGTTCCAATTCTTCTACCTTGGAGGTGAGAGACATTATGGCATTGTTGTTTTCCTAGGTGACCTCCTCGTGCCTGCACAATAGCTTCTTAATCTCACGAAGTTTGTCATTGTCCATCACTGCCCAATTTATCTTCCCCGCAGATTGTCTCACCCCTCTTCATACAAACCTAGGACAATGTAAAACAAAGAACTCCCTAATTCCTACGAAACCACAGGTCAGACCTACCCCCTTGTAGAAATTAAGGCAAACATAATCCTAATTAAAATCCCAAGCATTCTTAAGTTTAATTTTATTAGCGGCACAATGCCAAAGAATCCCCAAGATAGTCCTCTCTGTCTATCAACAAACAACACCAAAGTAGTCCAACGTGCCCCAATTTTGTGCACCTTTGTACATCTAGAGGTCCTATCCTTGTTGTTCTAACCCCCAATCCAACAAACTTCTACTCTAAAACAAAAAATCGCAAAGATCCTAGTTAGAATTGTCCCAAATTGCTCATCCCTCTTGTACTTCCACCTTGAAATACCACGAGCGAAGCCCACAAGAGTAAATGGGCACATGGGCTCWCTCACTCAAGTGTTTTGCTCRCTAGTTTCTTCATTAGTGCTGCCTTTTGGTACACTCAATGAATTGCAGTGGAATGATAACATTATGTGGTATCTTGTGTGCGAGTTTTAGAATCAGATACCAAATAGTGAGCGCATGGCATGTTGTACAAGTTTGTTCTCCAGAATAGGATAAAATTTAGGAAGGTTTGCAATTTTCGCTATAACTTTTGTTCTGAGAAGTTTCAGGCCCTGAAATTTTGAGGAGATGGAAGAAAGATCTCAAAGTATCTGTGGTTAAAATTTCATACCTGTTGGATAGTTGTTTGTCATTGATGTTGTTGGACAATTGATTGTCATTGATGTCAACAAGCAGTGGTTGGCATTGATGTCAACAGATGTGATGAGTGTATTTGGAGAAGTCTCCAAAGTGGTCCCCTTATGGCATAGCTCTAAGAATGGCCCTCACGAGAAGACGCTTTGAAGAATAGTACAAGAAACCCATAGGTGTGGTCATGAATCCCGAAGTTGTTTGAGGAATAAGGACATTATAAATGCAAGTAACACACTCATAGATGGATAGTTCTCGTCATGTCGTTTCCAACATTAGGTGGAACGTCATGTTGTTCCTCACAGTTGAGGAGTTATGAGGTCATGAAGTTGGAAGTCCCAAATATGGGTTAAGAATCCCCTAAACGGTTACAAGTCATTAATGAAAGGGTAAATTGGTTGTAACAAGAAAGTTCAATAAGCCCTAAAGTTAAGGAAAGAGGTTACTTGAAAAAGTACAAATACACCTCAAAGAATCTCTCATTTGTACACACACAAGTTCTTTGAATATTTATCTAAGTGAGAAAGTGATTATTATCTGACGTAAACAAGCAGATATGAGGCAAATTTCAAAGGGAAGATGAAGTGAATAAGGGATAAATTCCAAGGGAGGATGAAGTCTCGTGATGATGTGTTCTAAGGTATGTTATTTAAATGTCATATTACCATTTTTTCTATAACGTTTTTTTCTAGAATTAATCATATAGCGAAAATTGGATAACGTTGAGAATCCATATCAAGGTACCCTTGGTAAAAATTTCAGCTTCTAGGTCGTTGCATTTTTGAAGATACACTATGTGGAAGATAGGATTTTTGTCTAGTCCTGAAACTAGTCTCAAACAAGTGTTCCTGGTAAAATAGTAATAACTTCTTCATAGAGGATCCAAATTCTATGACACCAATTGCAATAGAAAGATAACAATATTTAGTATCTTTTGTGTGAGTTTCAAAATTAGATATCAAATATTGAGTGTGGGGCATGTTGTAAAATGTAGCTCTCCAGAATAGGCTAAAATTCAAGAAGGTTTTCCATTTTCAATATAACTTCTGCTCTGAGAAGTTTCAAACCCTTAAAGTTTGAGGAGATGAAAGAAATATCTCAGAGTAACTGTCATTAAAATTTCATACCTTTATTCATTACAGGTACGGATTTATTCTTGTTGAAAGTTAAGGTTTGTGACTAATCCAAAACTAGTTACGTGAGACTGAGATAAAGTTTGATGAAGATGTTATTCTCTTGTTGTTGAAGTTGAGGAAGAGCTACAGGTCTGTAAGCTTGTGTATCAAGTCAGCTACAATATCAAAAGTATGCTTATGTGTTAGTTTTGATGCTTATGCTTATGTTGTTATGGTACATTCTTGAGGCATGTCACAATAGTGATTGTGCATGATACACCTTGGTGATGGTATGCTACTTGTAATATGGTTTGATGGTACCTCTTGGTACATGGTTTATGGATGTTGGCACATGCTTGAGGCAAATGGTTTGAGGTACATCTTGGTTACTGTGTATTTGATAGGATGTTGTTGAATGGTATTGCTTATGGTTATATGCTTATGATGTATTGAATGAAATCGTAAATTAAATATTGTTCATTAAGTTGAAGTTTATATATTTTTGATTGAAAGTAGTAAAAAGTGTTCATACTGATTCACACCCCCCCCTCTCCCTCAGTATTCCAACAATTGGTATTAAAGTGGGTCCTTCAGAAAACAATTTAATCACTAGAAGGAAGATAATCGAGTATGCTAAGATTGGGGTACCATAGTTTAATGGACAAAGCTATGCTTTTTGGAGCACAAAAATGAAATCATTTCTAGGAGCATGGGGATTTGATGTTTGGCAATCAATTGTGACAGGATACAATGCTACAAAGAAACCAAAGACTGGAGCCAAGAAGGAATTGAAAAGAAATGACAAAATAACAATGAATTTCATTTGGGAAGGATTACCTTATCTGATAAGAGAGAAAGTTGGAAAATGTTCATTAGCTAAAGAAATTTGGGATAAGGTACATGATCTCTACTCCACGGGATCTCATAACATCACAAAGCCAGAGCATATTAAAGAAGATGCAGGAACATAACAAGAAGAAATATGCTTTTCATGTCAGACAGATTCAGAAGAAGAAGATTGTGAAGAAAGCATAGTAGATCTTGAAGAAGAATTAATCAATGATTTAGACAAATTGGCGAAAGAAAGGAAGAAAAACAAGTCTCTTGAGGAACAATTAGCCAAGAAGAATTCTCAAGAAAGTTCTGATGAAACCCAACATGTCATCGTGAATCTAAAAGCTTAGCTAGAACAAGCCAAAGTGATTGAAGAAACTCTCAAGAGTCAGTTGGAAGAAAAGTAGTGTTCTGAAACTGAAATGATAGCATGAATAAAGGAAACAGAGAAGAGAGAAAAGATTTAGAAAACACATCTCAAGGAAAGATATAATGACTTAAATAAGCTTGAAGCATAATTCAATCAACAAGAAAGAAGACTTGAAGAAGAAATCATTACCATGAAGACCCAACTTGAAGAAGCAAAGAGAACTGAAGAAATCATGAAGACTCAAATGATAAAGAAAGAAGAAGAGTGTGAGAAGCTTGAAGAAGAAGTTGTCACATTAAGAGTTAAAGTTATTAATCTCAACAAGAACGTTGAAGAGAAAGGAACTTGCACACCATCAATGAAGAAGGTTGAAGAGAAATGTTATAGATTACTAGTAAGAGCAAATGAAGAGAAGGCTAAGAGTTATGCATAAGTCATCAAAAGGCTCGATCAAGAAGGAAGAATGCAAACCCTCAAAGGAGAACATTCTGGAAATGAAGAAAAAACGGGAAGAGGATTGCAGAAGAGACAAATATCAAAGAATATCATCCACCTTCAGGTATCAAAGAAGCTTCAATCATTGTGAAGGAAACAATAGAAGAGAAGAGCATGATCAACCAAGGCATGAATTCAGAAGGACTACATCACAAAGAAGATCATTTACTCCCAGATATCAAAGTTTCTTTTATGGTTATTGTTTTAATTGTACTAAATTTGGAAATAAAGTTGTGATTGCAGAGCATATGGAAGAAAAGTTAAAACAATATATGCTTACGTGGCCCCACACAATATTGAATGTTACAAAAGCCACAACTATGGATACATAGCCTTTGATTGTAGAAGCGTGATAAAGCCCTCCATGAAGGAAAACACTGATATCAAATACAAGAAATATTGGAGAAGAAAACAAAGACAAGAAGGTTAGGTGAACAAAGAACAAGTGAATGGAGAACATGTCCCAAAGATTGTACTCTCAGGATTTGCAGCAGTGTGATACCATGATGAATCTACAAGAAAAGAAGAAGATGTTAGAATTTAGGAAGATGATGAAGAGGAATACGTTAGAATTCAGGAATATGATGATTCCATAAGAGAAGAGGAATATTACACCGCATTAGGGTGGCTTCCTCCACCTTTCTGAACCATCCGGCTTGGAGACTCCCAGTAAGTATGAATATTGAAGAGGGGGAGTCTAAGCAACATCTCTACAAATCATAGAACTATCTTTCGAGCATTCTAAAGTGTTTGTAGTGTCAACGTGGAAGTGCAGAATGTCTTGTGACAATTTGATTGATTGAGAAGAAGCTTTCAGAACACATTTTCATGCAAGTATCAGCTAAAAGTTATGAAGTATATTATCAAAACAATTCTCAAGCATAGGTTCATGATTGTATAAAGAGTTCCACGTATGTATTCAGGAACAGATATATTTAGTACAAGTCATTCCAGACATGTAGAGTTTTGTTTGTAGATAGAAAAGACCATTGGACACATCTGAATCAGTTTGAAGAACAATAATATGGTGTTATCAGATGAGTCAGCATCATAACATAGTTGTGGACAATTTTAGGACATATGGATAGAGATGATCTCATGAAACACTTGGCAGGTACATAAGACATGAATTAGAGAAGATGCATAAAAGTGGATGAAAACATATTGATAGGTCTAGAAAAATATATGACAATGGAATCGGTTAGTCACAGGAAGAGAAGCAGTGAAAGGAACACCAAGACATGGGAAGATAAACCATTAGCGAAAGTTATATCGTCAGAGGGAAATTGATGAAAAGTATGGTCATTGATGTATACATGAAAAACTATGAAGATCTGAAGTCAAGTAAATTTGAATGCTTTCAGTGAAAGGAACAACAAGACATGGGAAGATAAACCGTTAGCGAAAGTTATATCGTCAAAGGGAAATTGATGAAAAGTATGGTCATTGATGTATACATGAAAAACTATGAATATCTGAAATCAAGTAAATTTGAATGCTTTTTATATATGTTAGTGAATTACAAGAGGAAGCACTAATGGACAAGAAGAACTAGAAGAAAGGAAAGGAAGAGTATGTATGAAGTCCCATATTGATCTGCATGGCATCTTGCAGAGAAGGAAAAGGGAGAGAAATCTTCAGAAAAAGAGACCGGGAAAGAAATATAAGAAGAATGAAGATAGGGGAAGACATATTGACAGGGGGAGTTACCTTTTTACCCATGATGTCAAAGGAGGAGAAATAGAAAAATAAGAAGCATGAAGATAGGAGGAGCATCCCCAAGGGGAGATACCCTTTGTCATTGATGTCAAAGGGGGAGAGAGACATCAGTCATAGGTGGAGTCTGAGTGTTTCCATCCATGCCAAAGGGGTGTATTGTTGGATAGTTTGTTTTCATTGATGTCAACAAGTAGTGGCTTTCATTGATGTCAATAGATGTAATGGACTTGTCTTTGGAGAAGTCTCCAAAGTGGTCCCATTATGGCATATATCTAAGCATGGCCCTCATGGGAAGACACTTTGAAGAAGTCTACAAAAAACCCATAGGCGTGGTCATGAATCCCGGATTTATTTGAGGAATAAGAACACGAAGGACAATGTAAATGCACATAACACACTCATAGATGGATATTCCTCGTCATTTCATTTCCAAAGGTAGGTGGAACGTCACATAATTTCTCACGGTTGAGGAGTTATGAGGTCATGAAGTTGGAAGCCACAAAGTGCAGATTTTAACCTTATACAATATTTACTGCAAACAAATTTTCAGTAAAATAACAGAAAATATACAATGACAAATACAAACATTACATAGAGATTTTTTCCTTGGAAACCCAAACCGGGAAAACCAACATATTCTATATTCATTCATAGTGATACATTGTTTACAATACAATATACATGTCGGATCTAGCGACATCCAAAACCCTAACCCAATGACCTGAATTAGTCAACAACCCTAATTCCTTAACTGGAAATAGAAAACCATCGGCAAAAACCATGTGCCAAAAAACCTCCCAACAATGGACACAAAAATCGAGGCAACACGAATAATGAGGCAAAAATGCGATATATTTCCTAAGGCAAAAAACAATTCTCTGGGGCTCTACCCCCAAACTCCTGTGCGGGGGGATTTCGCCCCCTCTCAAACCCTCCTATGTGCTAGGTGCAATGCAAACACTACTACTCATGCAAATAATATAACACATACCCAACACAAAGATGGGTTAAGAAGGCCCTAAATGGTTACAAGTCATTAATGAAAGGGTAAAGTGGTTGTAACAAGAAAGTTCAAAAAACCCTAAAGTTAAGAAAAGAGGTTACTTGAAAGAATATAAATACACCTAAAAGAATCTCTCATTTGTACACGCACAAGTTCATTGAATACCTATCTAGGTGAGTAAGTGATTCTTATCTGAGGTAACCAAGGAGATTTGAGGCGAATTTCAGAGGGAAGATGAAGTGAATAAGGGAGAAATTCCAAGGGAGGATGAAGTCTTGTGATTATGTGTTCTAAGGTATGTAATTTAAATGTCATCGTACCATTTTCGTTATAACTTTGTTTTTAGAATGAATTGGATAGAAAAAAATGGATGTTGTTGAGAAGACATATCAAGGTATTCGTGGTAAAATTTGTAGCTTATGGAACGTTTTATTTTTGGATATACACTCTTTGGAAGATAGGGTTTTTGGCCAGTCCTGAAACTAGTCTCAAACATGTGTTCCGGGTACAACAGTCATAACATCTTCATAGAGGATCCAAATTATGTGAGACCAATTGCAGTGGAAATTCAACCGTCTTTAGTATCTTTTGTGTGAGTTTCAGAATCATATATAAAATATTGAGTGCGGGGAATGTTGTACAAGTTATCTCTCCAGAATAGGATAAAATTCAGGAAGCTTTTCCATTTTCGCTATAACTTTTGTTCTGAGAAGTTTCAGACCCTGAAATTTTGAGGAGATGGAAGAAAGATCTCAGAGTATCTATGTTTAAAATTCATTACAGGTACAGATTTATTATTGTTGAAAGTTAGGGTTTGTGACTAATCCAAAACTAGTCACGTGAGAGTGAGGTAAAGTTTGATGAAGTTGTTATTATCTTGTTGCTTAAGTTAAGGAAGAGATACAAGTCTATAATCTTGTGTATCAAGTCATCTACATGATCATAGGTATTCTTATGTGTTAGTTCCGATGCTTATGCTTATGTTGTTATGGTACATGCTTGAGGCATGTCATGGTAGTGATTGTGCATGATACACCTTGGTGATGGTATGATACATTGTTAGAGGCACATCTTGGATACTTGGCATATGGTTTGATGGTATCTCTTGGTACATGGTTTATGGATGTTGGCACATGGTTTGAAGTACATATTGGTTATTGTGTATTTGTTGTAATGTTGTTGAATGGTATTGTTTATAGTTATATGCTTATGATGTATTGAATGCAATCATAAATGAAATATTGTTGATTAAGTTGAAGTTTATATATATTTTATTGAAAGTGGTAAAAAATGCTCATACTAATTCACCCCCTTAGTATTGCAATAGTTTATTCATTAGTGTGGCCTTATGGCACACTCAATTAATTATACAAGCATTGATTTGTGATAGAAAAGTGGTTGGATTTGTAGTGTTACTCATCATCATAAGGTTAGGGGATAGTGAAAAAAATTGCATCATCCAATATTTATTCAATCAAAATTTGAAAAATTTATTAGTGAAATTTGATAAATAGAAAATAAAATAGTTTTTAATAATAAACGAACTTAATATTTTTTCACACTCACTAATAGTAAACTAATATGTTATATTCATTTAATAAATATCAATCATATCTTTAGATTTGGATAATATCTACAAAACAAAATATAAATTTTTCATGCAATTGTTTAATTAAAACTTTTTTCACGCTGTATTTTTATTTTTTATTTTTTATTATTAATAAAATATATAAAATTTGCATATTTTAAAATTATTTTTATTACATAAATGTTTTTTTATATTCTTTATTGTACATTAATGAATAAAACAAACCTTGAATTTTCTTTGAATCGTCTCTTTTAAAATGTGTTACACGGTTATGTTAATGCACTAAAACCATCTATCAATCCTTATGTTGTTCTCAATCAAGGGAGTGCATAAATACCATGTGTGAGTTGGCATAGCTATTGGGGATGTTTCTTTTTTAACTGGGATTAAAATTTGTATTTATATAAGGGGTTGCGACAAAGCAAATAACTGTATCATTTTTTTTAAGAAAATTTGGCTCAAATCCTCTAGATTCTCCTACTACTATCATACTGAAAAACACAAACATCTCCCTTTGATACATTCATACAGTTTGGTTGAATATTTCTTTTACAAATTGAGCCAGTAAAAATATTGTTTTAAAAAACATTTAATGATGAGCATATTCGTTATCTGGGACCTTCTGCGCTCCACCATGAGGTGGAGAATTTTCTCCACATCCATTGGCACTATATCACCATCCCCATATTCTTCATCTGATATTCCAAGGTGGGACACTACTAAAGTCTAATTGATTGAAGCTAATTGAAAATTTTGTGGCAGAACCAAAGACCTTAAACACTGACACTCCATTTCCAAACTATCAATCTGGATTTGAATCCTAAGCAAGTTTGAAAGATTAACAGTTGACTAATCCAATTGCCCCAGTTTAGTCGTGACTTATTGAAGAACCATACTATTTTCCTTAGAAATTTCTTCATGTCGACAAAGGATACACTTTACATCACTCCAAGAAGGGTCCATCCTTACATGAAATAAGCAGTCGAAAATACCAACCCACAAACTAACTCACTTCCAGAATTAACAGAAATAGGGGTGAGGAGAAAATATTCAAAATTAAAACTCAAAATAACATAAACTTGAAACCTTATATAATCATAAGCACAAAAGGAAAACTCGGTGACCAGGGGGAGCCTGGTCAGAGGCCAAATCAAAACCAACATTGAACGAAAGTCTTCAAGAATCATCAAACTCCAGCAATGGATTACCACAAGCACCCCGAGATTAAACCACAACACAGAGCGTCAAACCTCACCTCTAGAAGAGAGAATGAATTCGTGATTGGAGACATCCCACAAATTAACCCACCTGCACACATATCAGAATGAATGTGCCCATTAACTCCAATGCCGATCAAATGTGTGCCAATCAAATGTGTGATCTGCTTGAGCACGCGACCATCCATGCCAAAGACCCACCACTTGTCCCACAATATTGAAGAGTGAGCCATATGTATTATGAAATGGGAAGCATGCCCTTTACCCCATTGAGAATTATCTCACCATCTTGTAACCTTGTTCCAACTTTTTCCCAATGATCAACACAAGAGTTGTGCTCACGCTTTATGTGGTATAAGGTGTAATATTCAAATTCGACAAGGAGAGTGAGGGAGTGAGACATAATGCGAATGAAAATAGTGTTCCCGACAATAATTCTTTTAATAATTTTCCTGATCACCAACATGGAATCTCCCAAGATAATTAGCTCATGAATTCTCATTTCTTTTTCTATTATGATGCCTTCCCAAAGGGCATAAACCTCGGTAGTATTGTTTGATACATTGTCTAAACCCCAAGCATAAGAAGCAATTGAATTTCCTTCGGGATCGCATATATTTCCCCTTGCACCTGCTACCCCTACAGTTGTTGGGAATTAAGAGTGGGCATGCCTAAATCATTGAAGGAGTAAGATAATAAGTGGAGAAACACACCATAAAGATTTGTACATATATTGTTCTCTTTGTTGGAAATTGATTTCACTATATTAATCAAGTTGAAAATTTGTATGTGCAAGGGCTATGAATTGTTTGTTAAACATGTTTATAATTTTAATGGGTTCGGTAGAGGATTAGTGAAAAAAATATTTTGAATTATAGTGTAACTAAAGCACATTATAAAAGATTTGCAATCAACATCTAACCAGTTAAAAATTATGTTTTTGAATATTGTTAATTGTGCTTTTGAATATTGTTGCAGAAATAGATGATGGAGTAAGAACAAAGGTTGAAAGACTTGCAATCAACATCTAACCAATTAACAATTATGTTTTTTGAATATTGTTAATTGTGTTTTTAAATATTTTTGCACAGAGAGATGATGGAGTAAGAACAAAGGTTAAAGAGCATAAGGATAATAAACCCAAGATTTGAAATAGGTATTCCTGCCCTTGAACTTTAAAAGGGAGAAAGCATTTTTCTTGGTTAGCTTAAAGGAGTTATATCCATCAATGATGAGAAAGGAGATTTCATTAGTGGGAAAGGTTCAATTTCCATGAGAGAGGTAGTGGTCGAACATGTAGTTCTACCCATAAAGATTATGTTAATTGATATTGTGACCAATGCACACACAAAGGGATCAATTCCCACCCTCATGTCCTTCAAAATATAAGTATTTAAGGTTAATAATATACATGTAGGTTTTAGTTTTATAGTTTTGAATTTGATCATGGAATGTGTCAACTCTAAATTTTTGTATTGATAAATGAGGCAATGTCAATTTTTTTCCAAACCATGTAAAGAATTAAGACAAGGATGCCCTTTATCACCACTTACCTTGGTAGTTGAGGGTTTGCGTAGGGATAAGGATAAGTTATGTGTTGTTTACTCACCTTTTATTTGTAAATGACATGTTGTTGTTTCAACGTGGTTCTGAAAGGGAGGAAAGTTTCAATGGCTTGAGAGAGGACGTGAAACAAACGATGGCTACTTTATTTCCCTTTAGAACATTTAGCTTGTAAGAATGTTTTAAGTATCTATGTTGTATCCTCAAGCATAATGGCTATAGAGGGTGGGAATTTACATTGATGCAATAAATGGCTCTCAAGGGGCCGACGGCTAACTCTTTTAACGTCTATTTTGGAAGTTATCATGTGTGTTGGCATTCACTTGCATTTATTCCAAAATGTGTTCTAGAAAGGTGTGAGAAAGTGCGTTTCAACTTTGTATGGGGAGGCAAAAGTGAAAGTCAAGGGATCCATGTGGCTAGGTGGATGGATGGATATAGCCAAACCAAAGGATATGGGTGGTTGGGGTTTAAATCATATATACAAGTTTGGGAAATCTTTAGCTACCAAAAGTTTGTGGAATTTGTTGACTAAAGATAGTTTATGGAAGAAAGTGGTTGAACAAAAGTACATTGTGTTAGGTTCTTGTAATTTGGCATGGGAGGTTGAGAATGGTGAATAGGTGAGAGTTGGAGAAAACCTTCTTTTGGGGTGTGGTGAAGAAGTCTTATTACATCAATTAGCACATCTACATGGCCAAGGTATATTTTATTTAAATTAATTTGAGGATCTTACTACAACTATATGGAACCAAGGGTGGAAAACAACACAATCCCTAGACTTAGAGGGTGAATGGGAAGATATGTGGAATATGCTAGTAGTAGAGCTAAGGAAGGGGCACATCATACTCAAGGATGAAGTAGAATCATTGGCATGTGCAAAACAAAAGGCTTCTCTCAAGCATGATGCTAGATTGGGTTACAAGGTAATGATCTTAGGTGAAGCACAAGCAAAAGTATGGTGGTGGTCAAAGATATGGAAAATAAAGATTCATAAGAAAATTAGGATTTTCTTAGAATATGTGTATAGAATAGATTCTCCTACTACTATCATACTGAAAAACACAAACATCTCCCTTTGATACGTCCATACAGTTTGATTGGATATTTCTTTTACAAATTGAACCAGTAAAAATATTGTTTTAAAAAACATTTAATGATGAAAATATTCGTTATCTGGGACCTTCTGCGCTCCACCATGAGGTGGAGAATTTTCTCCACATCCATTGGCACTATATCACGATCCCCATATTTTTCATCTGATATTCCAAGGTGGGACACTACTAAAGTTTAATTGATTGAAGCTAATTGAGAATGTTGTGGCAGAACCAAAGACCTTAAACACTGCCACTCCATTTCCAAACTATCAATCTGGATTTGAATCCTAAGCAAGTTTGAAAGATTAACAATTGACTAATCCAATTGCCCCAGTTTAATCGTGACCTATTGAAGAACCATATTATTTTCCTTAGAAATTTCTTCATGTCGATGAAAGATACACTTTACATCACTCCAAGAAGGGTCCATCCTTACATGAAATAAGCAGTCGAAAATACCAACCCACAAACTAACTCACTTCCAAGATTAACAGAAATAGGGGCGAGGAGAAAATATTCAAAATTAAAACTCAAAATAATATAAACTTGAAACCTTATATAATCATAAGCACAAAAGGAAAACTCGGTGACCAAGGGGAGCCTGATCAGAGGCCAAATCAAAACCAACATTGAACGAAAGTCTTCAAGAATCATCAAACTCCAGCAGTGGATTACCACAAGCACCCCGAGATTAAACCACAACACAGAGCGTCAAACCTCACCTCCAGAAGAGAGAATGAATTCCTGATTGGAGACATCCCACAAATTAACCCACCTGCACACATATCAGAAGGAATGTGCCCATTAACTCCAATGCCGATCAAATGTGCGATCTGCTTGAGCACACGACCATCCATGCCAACGACCCGCCACTTGTCCCACAATATTCAAGAGTGAGCCATATGTATTATGAAATGGGAAGCATGCCCTTTACCCCATTGAGAATTATCTCACCCTCTTCTCACCTTGTTCCAACTTTTTCCCAGTGATCAACACAAGAGTTGTGCTCACGCTTTATGTGGTATAAGGTGTAATATTCAAATTTGACATGGAGAGTGAGGGAGTGAGACGTAATGCGAATGAAAATAGTGTTCCCGACAATAATTCTTTTAATAATTTTCCTGATCACCAACATGGAATCTCCCAAGATAATTAGCTCATGAATTCTCATTTCTTTTTCTATTATGATGACTCCCAAAGGGCATAAACCTTGGTAGTATTGTTTGATACATTGCCTAAACCCAAGCATAAGAAGCAACTAAATTTCCTCCGGTATCACATATATTTCCCCTTGCACCTGCCACCCCTACAGTTGTTGGGAATTAAGAGTGGGCATGCCTAAATCATTGAAGGAGTAATATAATAAGTGGAGAAACACACCATAAGGATTTGTACATATATTGTTCTCTTTGTTGGAAATTGATTTCACTATATTAATCAAGTTGAAAATTTGTATGTGCAAGGGCTATGAATTGTTTGTTAAACATGTTTACAATTTTAATGGGTTCGGTAGAGGATTAGTGAAAAAAATATTTTGAATTATAGTATAACTAAAGCACATTATAAAAGATTTGCAATCAACACCTAACCAATTAAAAATTATGTTTTTGAATATTGTTAATTGTGCTTTTGAATATTGTTGCAGAAATAGACGATGGAGTAAGAACAAAGGTTGAAAGACTTGCAATCAACATCTAACCAATTAACAATTATGTTTTTTGAATATTGTTAATTGTGTTTTTAAATATT
>JASDQU010305545.1:0-14943 GCA_032191745.1 Picea mariana | reverse complement strand
GTGGGGCATGTTGTAAAATGTAGCTCTCCAGAATAGGCTAAAATTCAAGAAGGTTTTCCATTTTCAATATAACTTCTGCTCTGAGAAGTTTCAAACCCTTAAAGTTTGAGGAGATGAAAGAAATATCTCAGAGTAACTGTCATTAAAATTTCATACCTTTATTCATTACAGGTACATATTTATTCTTGTTGAAAGTTAAGGTTTGTGACTAATCCAAAACTAGTCACGTGAGACTGAGATAAAGTTTGATGAAGATGTTATTCTCTTGTTGTTGAAGTTGAGGAAGAGCTACAGATCTATAATCTTGGGTATCAAGTCAGCTACAATATCAAAAGTATGCTTATGTGTTAGTTTTGATGTTTATGCTTATGTTGTTATGGTACATTCTTGAGGCATGTCACGATAGTGATTGTGCATGATACACCTTGGTGATGGTATGATACTTGGCATATGGTTTGATGGTACCTCTTGGTACATGGTTTATGGATGTTGGCACATGCTTGAGGCAAATGGTTTGAGGTACATCTTGGTTACTGTGTATTTGATAGGATGTTGTTGAATGGTACTGCTTATGGTTATATGCTTATGATGTATTGAATGAAATCGTAAATTAAATATTGTTCATTAAGTTGAAGTTTATATATTTTTGATTGAAAGTAGTAAAAAGTGTTCATACTGATTCACACCCCCCCTCTCCCTCAGTATTCCAACAATTGGTATTAAAGTGGGTCCTTCAAAAAACAATTTAATCACTGGAAGGAAGATAATTGAGTATGCTAAGATTGGGGTACCATAGTTTAATGGACAAAGCTATGCTTTTTGGAGCACAAAAATGAAATCATTTCTAGGAGCATGGGGATTTGATGTTTGGCAATCAATTGTGACAAGATACAATGCTACAAAGAAACCAAAGACTGGAGCCAAGAAGGAATTGAAAAGAAATGACAAAATAACAATGAATTTCATCTGGGAAGGATTACCTTATCTAGTAAGAGAGAAAGTTGGAAAATGTTCATTAGCTAAAGAAATTTGGGATAAGGTACATGATCTCTACTCCACGGGATCTCATAACATCACAAAGCCAGAGCATATTAAAGAAGATGCAGAAACATAACAAGAAGAAATATGCTTTTCATGTCAGACATATTCAGAAGAAGAAGATTGTGAAGAAAGCATAGTAGATCTTGAAGAAGAATTAATCAGTGATTTAGATAAATTGGCGAAAGAAAGGAAGAAAAACAAGTCTCTTGAGGAACAATTAGCCAAGAAGAATTCTCAAGAAAGTTCTGATGAAACCCAACATGTCATCGTGAATCTAAAAGCTTAGCTAGAACAAGCCAAAGTGATTGAAGAAACTCTCAAGAGTCAGTTGGAAGAAAAGCAGTGTTCTGAAACTGAAATGATAGCATGAAGAAAGGAAACAGAGAAGAGAGAAAAGATTTAGAAAAAACATCTCAAGGAAAGATCTAATGAATTAAATAAGCTTGAAGCATAATTCAATCAACAAGAAAGAAGACTTGAAGAAGAAATCATTACCATGAAGACCCAACTTGAAGAAGCAAAGAGAACTGAAGAAGTCATGAAGACTCAAATGATAAAGAAAGAAGAAGAGTGTGAGAAGCTTGAAGAAGAAGTTGTCACATTAAGAGTTAAAGTTATTAATCTCAACAAGAACGTTGAAGAGAAAGGAAGTTGCACACCATCAATGAAGAAGGTTGAAGAGAAATGTTATAGATTACTAGTAAGAGAAAATGAAGAGAAGGCTAAGAGTTATGCATAAGTCATCAAAAGGATCGATCAAGAAGGAAGAATGCAAATCCTCAAAGGAGAACATTCTAGAAATGAAGAAAAAACGGGAAGAGGATTGCAGAAGAGACAAATATCAAAGAATATCATCCACCTTCAGGTATCAAAGAAGCTTCAATCATTGTGAAGGAAACAATAGAAGAGAAGAGCATGATCAACCACGGCATGAAGGACTACATCACAAAGAAGATCATTTACTCCCAGATATCAAAGTTTCTTTTATGGTTATTGTTTTAATTGTACTAAATTTGGAAATAAACTTGTGATTGCAGAGCATATGGAAGAAAAGTTAAAACAATATATGCTTACGTGGCCCCACACAATATTGAATGTTACAAAAGCCACAACTATGGATACATAGCCTTTGATTGTAGAAGCGTGATAAAGCCCTCCATGAAGGAAAGCACTGATATCAAATACAAGAAATATTGGAGAAGAAAACAAAGACAAGAAGGTTAGGTGAACAAAGAACAAGTGAATGGAGAACATGTCCCAAAGATTGTACTCTCAGGATTTGCAGCAGTGCGATACCATGATGAATCTACAAGAAAAGAAGAAGATGTCAGAATTTAGGAAGATGATGAAGAGGAATACGTTAGAATTCAGGAATATGATGATTCCATAAGAGAAGAGGAATATTACACCGCATTAGGGTGGCTTCCTCCACCTTTCTGAACCATCCGACTTGGAGACTCCCAGTAAGTATGAATATTGAAGAGGGGGAGTCTAAGCAACATCTCTACAAATCATAGAACTATCTTTCGAGCATTCTAAAGTGTTTGTAGTGTCAACGTGGAAGTGCAGAATGTCTTGTGACAATTTGATTGATTGAGAAGAAGCTTTTAGAACACATTTTCATGCAAGTATCAACTGAAAGTTATGAAGTATATTATCAAAACACTTCTCAAGCATAGGTTCATGATTGTATAAAGAGTTCCACGTATGTATTCAGGAAGGGATATATTCAGTACAAGTCATTCCAGACATGTAGAGTTTTGTTTGTAGATAGAAAAGACCATTGGACACATTTGAATCAGTTTGAAGAACAATAATATGTTGTTATCAGATGAGTCAGCATCATAACATAGTTGTGGACAATTTTAGGACATATGGATAGAGATGATCTCATGAAACACTTGGCAGGTACATAAGACATGAATCAGAGAAGATGCATAAAAGTGGATGAAAACATATTGATAGGTCTAGAAAAATATATGACAATGGAATCAGTTAGTCACGGGAAGAGAAGCAGTGAAAGGAACACCAAGACATGGGAAGATAAACCATTAGCGAAAGTTATATCGTCAGAGGGAAATTGATGAAAAGTATGGTCATTGATGTATACATGAAAAACTATGAAGATCAAGTAAATTTGAATGCTTTCAGTGAAAGGAACAACAAGACATGGGAAGATAAACCGTTAGTGAAATTTATATCATCAAAGGGAAATTGATGAAAAGTATGGTCATTGATGTATACATGAAAAACTATGAATATCTGAAATCAAGTAAATTTGAATGCTTTTTATATATGTTAGTGAATTACAAGAGGAAGCACTAATGGACAAGAAGAACCAGAAGAAAGAAAAGGAAGAGTATGTATGAAGTCCCATATTGATCTGCATGGCATCTTGCAGAGAAGGAAAAGGGAGAGAAATCTTCAGAAAAAAGAGACTGGGAAAGAAATATAAGAAGAATGAAGATAGGGGAAGACATATTGACAGGGGGAGTTACCTTTTTACCCATGATGTCAAAGGAGGAGAAATAGAAAAATCAGAAGCATGAAGATAGGAGGAGCATTCCTAAGGGGAGATACCCTTTTTCATTGATGTCAAAGGGGGAGAGAGACATCGGTCACAGGTGGAGTCTGAGTGTTTCCATCCATGCCAAAGGGGTGTATTGTTGGATAGTTTGTTTTCGTTGATGTCAACAAGTAGTGGCTTTCATTGATGTCAATAGATGTAATGGACTTGTCTTTGGAGAAGTCTCCAAAGTGGTCCCATTATGGCATATATCTAAGCATGGCCCTCATGGGAAGACGCTTTGAAGAAGTCTACAAAAAACCCATAGGCGTGGTCATGAATCCCGGATTTATTTGAGGAATAAGAATATGAAGGACAATGTAAATGCACATAACACACTCATAGATGGATAGTCCTCGTCATTTCATTTCCAAAGGTAGGTGGAACATCACGTAATTTCTCACGGTTGAGGAGTTATGAGGTCATGAAGTTGGAAGCCACAAAGTGCAGATTTTAACCTTATACAATATTTACTGCAAACAGATTTTCAGTAAAATAACAGAAAATATACAATGACAAATACAAACATTGCATAGAGATTTTTCCCTTGGAAACCCAAACCGGGAAAACCAACATATTCTATATTCATTCATAGTGATACATTGTTTACAATACAATATACATGTCGGATCTAGCGGCATCCAAAACCCTAACCCAATGACCTGAATTAGTCAACAACCCTAATTCCTTAACTAGAAATAGAAAACCATTGGCAAAAACCATGTGCCGAAAAACCTCCCAACAATGGACACAAAAATCGAGGCAACACGAAAAATGAGGCAAAAATGTAATATATTTCCTGAGGCAAAAAACAATTCTCTAGGGCTCTACCCCCGAACTCCTGTGCGGGGGGATTTCACCCCCTCTCAAACCCTCCTATGTGCTAGGTGCAATGCAAACACTACTACTCGTGCAAATAATATAACACATACCCAACACAAAGATGGGTTAAGAAGGCCCTAAATGGTTACAAGTCATTAATGAAAGGGTAAAGTGGTTGTAACAAGAAAGTTCAAAAAACCCTAAAGTTAAGAAAAGAGGTTACTTGAAAGAATATAAATACACCTAAAACAATCTCTCATTTGTACACGCACAAGTTCATTGAATACCTATCTAGGTGAGTAAGTGATTCTTATCTGAGGTAACCAAGGAGATTTGAGGCGAATTTCAGAGGGAAGATGAAGTGAATAAGGGAGAAATTCCAAGGGAGGATGAAGTCTTGTGATTATGTGTTCTAAGGTATGTTATTTAAATGTCATCGTACCATTTTCGTTATAACTTTGTTTTTAGAATGAATTGGATAGAAAAAAATGGATGTTGTTGAGAAGACATATCAAGGTATTCGTGGTAAAATTTGTAACTTATGGAACGTTTTATTTTTGGATATACACTCTTTGGAAGATAGGGTTTTTGGCCAGTCCTGAAACTAGTCTCAAACATGTGTTCCGGGTACAACAGTCATAACATCTTCATAGAGGATCCAAATTATGTGAGACCAATTGCAGTGGAAATTCAACCATCTTTAGTATCTTTTGTGTGAGTTTCAGAATCATATATAAAATATTGAGTGCGAGGAATGTTGTACAAGTTATCTCTCCAGAATAGGATAAAATTCAGGAAGCTTTTCCATTTTCGCTATAACTTTTGTTCTGAGAAGTTTCAGACCCTGAAATTTTGAGGAGATGGAAGAAAGATCTCAGAGTATCTATGTTTAAAATTCATTAAAGGTACAGATTTATTATTGTTGAAAGTTAGGGTTTGTGACTAATCCAAAACTAGTCACGTGAAAGTGAGGTAAAGTTTGATGAAGTTGTTATTATCTTGTTGCTTAAGTTAAGGAAGAGATACAAGTCTATAATCTTGTGTATCAAGTCATCTACATGATCATAGGTATTCTTATGTGTTAGTTCTGATGCTTATGCTTATGTTGTTATGGTACATGCTTGAGGCATGTCATGGTAGTGATTGTGCATGATACACCTTGGTGATGGTATGATACATTGTTAGAGGCACATCTTGGATACTTGGCATATGGTTTGATGGTATCTCTTGGTACATGGTTTATGGATGTTGGCACATGGTTTGAGGTACATATTGGTTAGTGTGTATTTGATGTAATGTTGTTGAATGGTATTGTTTATAGTTATATGCTTATGATGTATTGAATGCAATCATAAATGAAATATTGTTGATTAAGTTGAAGTTTATATATATATTATTGAAAGTGGTAAAAAATGCTCATACTAATTCACCCCCCTTAGTATTGCAATAGTTTATTCATTAGTGTGGCCTTATGGCACACTCAATTAATTATACAAGCATTGATTTGTGATAGAAAAGTGGTTGGATTTGTAGGGTTACTCATCATCATAAGGTTAGGGGATAGTGAAAAAAATTGCATCATCCAATATTTATTCAATCAAAATTTGAAAAAATTTATTAGTGAAATTTGATAAATAGAAAATAAAATAGTTTTTAATCAAACTTAATATTTTTTCACACTCACTAATAGTAAACTAATATGTTATATTCATTTAATAAATATCGATCATATCTTTAGATTTGGATAATATCTACAAAACAAAATATAAATTTTTCATGCAATTGTTTAATTAAAACTTTTTTCACACTGTATTTCTATTTTTTATTTTTTATTATTAATAAAATATATAAAATTTGCATATTTTAAAATTATTTTTATTACATAAATGTTTTTTTATATTCTTTATTGTACATTAATGAATAAAACAAACCTTGAATTTTCTTTGAATCGTTTCTTTTAAAATGTGTTACACGGTTATGTTAATGCACTAAAACCATCTATCAATCCTTATGTTGTTCTCAATCAAGGGAGTGCATAAATACCATGTGTGAGTTGGCATAGCTATTGGGGATGTTTCTTTTTTAACTGGGATTAAAATTTGTATTTATATAAGGGGTTGCGCCAAAGCAAACAGCTGTATCATTTTTTTAAAGAAAATTTGGCTCAAATCCTCTAGATTCTCCTACTACTATCATACTGAAAAACACAAACATCTTCCTTTGATACGTCCATACAGTTTGGTTGGATATTTCTTTTACAAATTGAGCCAGTAAAAATATTGTTTTAAAAAACATTTAATGATGAGCATATTCGTTATCTGGGAACTTTTGTGCTCCACCATGAGGTGGAGAATTTTCTCCACATCCATTGGCACTATATCACGATCCCCATATTCTTCATCTGATATTCCAAGGTGGGACACTACTAAAGTCTAATTGATTGAAGCTAATTGAGAATGTTGTGGCAGAACCAAAGACCTTAAACACTAACACTCCATTTCCAAACTATCAATCTGGATTTGAATCCTAAGCAAGTTTGAAAGATTAACAGTTGACTAATCCAATTGCCCCGGTTTAGTCGTGACCTATTGAAGAAATTTTCCTTAGAAATTTCTTCATGTCGACGAAGGATACACTTTACAACACTCCAAGAAGGGTCCATCCTTACATGAAATAAGCAGTCGAAAATACCAACCCACAGACTAAATAACCATACTATTTTCCTTAGAAATTTCTTCATGTCGACGAAGGATACACTTTACATCACTCCAAGAAGGGTCCATCCTGACATGAAATAAGCAGTCAAAAATACCAACCCACAAACTAACTCGCTTCCAGAATTAACAGAAATAGGGGCAAGGAGAAAATATTCAAAATTAAAACTCAAAATAACATAAACTTGAAACCTTATATAATCATAAGCACAAAAGGAAAACTCGGTGACCAGGGGGAGCCTGGTCAGAGGCCAAATCAAAACCAACATTGAACGAAAGTCTTCAAGAATCATCAAACTCCAGCAGTGGATTACCACAAGCACCCCGAGATTAAACCACAACATAGAGCATCAAACCTCACCTCCAGAAGAGAGAATGAATTCATGATTGGAGCCATCCCACAAATTAACCCACCTGCACACATATCAGAATGAATTGCCCATTAACTCCAATGCCGATCAAATGTGTGATCTGCTTGAGCACGCGATCATCCATGCCAACGACCCGCCACTTGTCCCACAATATTGAAGAGTGAGCCATATGTATTATGAAATGGGAAGCATGCCCTTTACCCCATTGAGAATTATCTCACCCTCTTCTAACCTTGTTCCAACTTTTTCCCAGTGATCAACACAAGAGTTGTGCTCACGCTTTATGTGGTATAAGGTGTAATATTCAAATTTGACAAGGAGAGTGAGGGAGTGAGACATAATGCGAATGAAAATAGTGTTCCTGACAATAATTCTTTTAATAATTTTCCTGATCACCAACATGGAATCTCCCAAGATAATTAGCTCATGAATTCTCATTTCTTTTTTATTGTGATGCCTTCCCAAAGGGCATAAACCTCGGTAGTATTGTTTGATACATTGCCTAAACCCCAAGCATAAGAAGCAATTGAATTTCCTTCGGGATCGCATATATTTCCCCTTGCACCCGCCACCCCTACAGTTGTTGGGAATTCAGAGTGGGCATGCCTAAATCATTGAAGGAGTAAGATAATAAGTGGAGAAACACACCATAAGGATTTGTACATATATTGTTCTCTTTGTTGGAAATTGATTTCACTATATTAATCAAGTTGAAAATTTGTATGTGCAAGGGCTATGAATTGTTTGTTAAACATGTTTACAATTTTAATGGGTTTGGTAGAGGATTAGTGAAAAAAATATTTTGAATTATAGTGTAACTAAAGCACATTATAAAAGATTTGCAATCAACATCTAAC
Organism: Picea mariana; assembly: GCA_032191745.1. NCBI lineage: Eukaryota > Viridiplantae > Streptophyta > Pinopsida > Pinales > Pinaceae > Picea > Picea mariana. Next base: position 6,572 of record JASDQU010305545.1, on the reverse strand, counting down.
CAGTTAAAAATTATGTTTTTGAATATTGTTAATTGTGCTTTTGAATATTGTTGCAGAAATAGAYGATGGAGTAAGAACAAAGGTTGAAAGACTTGCAATCAACATCTAACCAATTAACAATTATGTTTTTTGAATATTGTTAATTGTGTTTTTAAATATTKTTGCAYAGAGAGATGATGGAGTAAGAACAAAGGTTAAAGAGCATAAGGATAATAAACCCAAGATTTGAAATAGGTATTCCTGCCCTTGAACTTTAAAAGGGAGAAAGCATTTTTCTTGGTTAGCTTAAAGGAGTTATATCCATCAATGATGAGAAAGGAGATTTCATTAGTGGGAAAGGTTCAATTTCCATGAGAGAGGTAGTGGTCGAACATGTAGTTCTACCCATAAAGATTATATTAATTGATATTGTGACCAATGCACACACAAAGGGATCAATTCCCACCCTCATGTCCTTCAAAATATAAGTATTTAAGGTTAATAATGATACATGTAGGTTTTAGTTTTATAGTTTTGAATTTTATCATGGAATGTGTCAACTCTAAATTTTTGTATTGATAAATGAGGCAATGTCAATTTTTTTCCAAACCATGTAAAGAATTAAGACAAGGATGCCCTTTATCACCACTTACCTTGGTAGTTGACGGTTTGCGTAGGGATAAGGATAAGTTATGTGTTGTTTACTCACCTTTTATTTGTAAATGATATGTTGTTGTTTCAACGTGGTTCTGAAAGGGAGGAAAGTTTCAATGGCTTGAGAGAGGACGTGAAACAAAGGATGGCTACTTTATTTCCCTTTAGAACATTTAGCTTGTAGGAATGTTTTAAGTATCTATGTTGTATCCTCAAGCATAATGGCTATAGAGGGTGGGAATTTACATTGATGCAATAAATGGGTCTCAAGGGGCCGAAGGCTAACACTTTTAAAGTCTATTTTGGAAGTTATCATGTGTGTTGGCATTCACTTGCATTTATTCCAAAATGTGTTCTAGAAAGGTGTGAGAAAGTGTATTTCAACTTTGTATGGGGAGGCAAAAGTGAAAGTCAAGGGATCCATGTGGCTAGGTGGATGGATGGATATAGCCAAACCAAAGGATATGGGTGGTTGGGGTTTAAAGCATATATACAAGTTTGGGAAATCTTTAGCTACCAAAAGTTTGTGGAATTTGTTGACTAAAGATAGTTTATGGAAGAAAGTGGTTAAACAAAAGTACATTGTGTTAGGTTCCTGTAATTTAGCATGGGAGGTTGAGAATGGTGAATAGGTGAGAGTCGGAGAAAACCTTCTTTTGGGGTGTGGTGAAGAAGTCTTATTACATCAATTAGCACATCTACATGGCCAAGGTATATTTTATTTAAATTAATTTGAGGATCTTACTACAACTATATGGAACCAAGGGTGGAAAACAACACAATCCCTAGACTTAGAGGGTGAATGGGAAGATATGTGGAATATGCTAGTAGTAGAACTAAGGAAGGGGCACATCATACTCAAGGATGAAGTAGAATCATTGGCATGTGCAAAACAAAAGGCTTCTCACAAGCATGATGCTAGATTGGGTTACAAGGTAATGATCTTAGGTGAAGCACAAGCAAAAGTATGGTGGTGGTCAAAGATATGGAAAATAAAGATTCATAAGAAAACTAGGATTTTCTTATGGTTATCTCTTTGAAATAGGGTTTTGACTTGGTATTTGATGCAAAAAGGGGTAAGTATATTCGAAACATATGTTACTTATGCATGTGTATAGAATAGAACATTGGTCATCTAGTGATACAATCTCCTTTTCCACAACAAATCTGGAAGGAGGCAAATCAATTCACTAAATGTCCAAATGTTTGGAATGACCCAACTATTGAATAAAGGTTAAGAAATTAGTTCACGAAGGCTTCTAGAAAGCATTCTTCTAGATTATGTTACAAGGTACCGATCTTAGGTGAAGCACAAACAAAATTATGGTGGTGATCAAAGATATAGAAAATAAATGTTCTTAACAAAACTAGGGTTTTCTTATGGTTAGCTCTTTGAAATAGGTTTTTGACTTGGTATTTGATGCAAAAAGGGGTAAGTATAGTCCAAGCATATGTTATTTATGCATGTGTGTAGAATAAAGCATTGGTCGTCTAGTGATCCAGTCTCCTTTTGCACAACAAATTTGGATGGATGCAAAGCAATTCACTAAATGTCCAAATGTTTGGAATGGCCCAACTATTGAATAGAGGTTGATAAACTAGTTCAGGGAGAAGGAGTTAAGGGATTTTAGAGCATTACATTGTCCAATCCTTAAGGGCATTTGGATTGCACATGATGACAACTTATTTAACGATAGACATAATCCAATATTGTACGTATATTTGCACACTGATTTTATAGATTGTTTCAAGGATGCAAGGAGAAGATAAAGCAAAGGTCTTCGAGACAAATAGGGGAGATGTTGATTGATAAATCATATCCAAAAGGAATTTTAAATGGGGTGAATTAAGGTCCAATCGATTTTTGTAATGCTCGAGCTATTTTGTTTATCTCAAACATCTACTTTTAAAAGTTTAAAGGAGGTTTGAAATCAAACTTCGACAATTTAGCTAAGCTAATGATATTGAGATGTCTTCTTAAATGTACAAGTGAAAAAAAAAATTGTGTAACTACAAATTTATGGAAACTGATCCTTAATTTTATTAACTGAATGAGAAAAAAACTACAAATCCAAAATGTTACACTAAAACGTTTAACAAACTAATCAAAAGGAGTATCTACCCAATTTCAAAGCATCCTATATACACATGTATAGAAAGAACACAGTGACAAATGGGGTTTTAAGGGAGGGTCAACGTATTGAAGTTGGAACCATGCATTTGGAGGGATCTTTAGATGGTGCTCTTTCCATGTCAATCCATTCTATTTAATGACATTCAGACATAGATGTTGTAGATGTTTATAAATGGTTTAAATTACGTTGGTTAAGAAGGTCTTTAAGTTTTTTTTTAATCTTTAGGCGAGTACAAATCCTAGGAAACAGTGTAACAACTTTGTCAAAGAACATTAATATGTGAGTCATGTTCATGTTTGTGGACGAAGCAAAGTTAAATTTTTTAAGGAAAAAAATTGATATATTTGCACTTGATATATGTACAAGTGTTGTGTTGTGAGACCCAAAAAAAAACTTGTAATTTTCCATTCAATTAGAAATAATTTTTGTTTCTTTAATTTTTATTTTTTTTTAATAAATTTTTTTAAAAGAAGTAAAGAGAAAAAAAATCAATTACAAATAAAAGAAAAAAAATAAATTAAAAATTATTTTTTTTTCCTTTTAAAAAAAGAAATAAGTAAAAAAAATCCATATTTTTAAATTAATGATGTTTTGGACAAAATATACCATATTTAGTATTTGTTTTAACCCGTCTTTTTTGGTATAGTATATTAAATTTGGAATTTCAAAACTAAGCAACTTGTGAAATTTGAGGATTTTGACAACTAGAGTGACTATTTTGAGAGTTTTAATGAAGAATGTTCACAGTTTATATAAAATTTTAACCATATTTTTTCGATCAATTTTTAATAATATTTATTATTGGCAGATAATGTGTCTATCAAATTCCATCCTTGGTAACAGGTATTCAGGTTTGTTAATAAAAAAATTTCTCAATAAGTCACTCAATTATTTTATGCAAAGATATTTTTGTGTCAGAAAAGTTTCATGCATATGACTTAACCTTCAACAATAATTATGCAGATTTTTTTTATTTTTTTAGATTTAAGAGAATCGATAATTAATAAAGATTACCCAGAAAAACCCAAATTCAAATTCTACTGACTGCCACTATAAGTAACCATACATTATTATTGTAAAAATGGTTCTCAAGAAGAATTTGGACAACAAGAAGAATTTGGGCAACAGGGCAACAAACAGAAAAATCATGAGAAGCTTCTCCTCTGGCTAACCTTTCTCCTAATGATCCAATAAATCAACTAATGGAAACTCGTATTTTTTCAATTTATCGAGTATTTCTGCAAGATGGAAAAACAAGATATACAGTGCGAGAAGCAGTTTCTAGAATTCTTAAGGGGTCTAGCGAAGGAGGGGTGTTCCAAGAGTTGAATTCGCTACGTTCTACGTCCTATAATTTTTCCTACACTAATTCTGAGAGATGTATAGAATTAAGTTTTGAAGCCAAGCGAAAAAACTGTCATGCGGAAGGTGTTTTAAAGCAGGAACAGGTTTTGTATTGCTCACACATGATCTAAATTTTTTGGTTTGTTATTTGGAAAATAATCCAATCAACTGACTGGAAGTTCTAATTTGTTTATATTTGTTTATAAATATAAGTTGTTGTTTTAATTTGTTTATTTGTTACATYTTAAAGATGTGTTTTTACAGTTCAGTGTGAGGGARATGTGTAATTCCTTCCTTTAAATGATGTAATGTCAATGTYGACCATAAATAAAAGGCGTTATTCAACTGTTATATGAAACGGTTTTTTCGCTGGAATCAGGGGACATAAATCTGCACGAAATCATTATTTTTTGTTGTTTAAAATCCATTTCTGAATGCAGAAACAGATTCAGCATGCTGAAATACCCCGGGACACTCGGAGATTATACARAAATAATCACTCAAAATTTCAGGCAACTGTCCTCAGAAAATATCCCCACAKAAAAATCATTTCTTAGAAAGTTTAAACTACTGCTAAATGGAATTTTTCAATATCCATCTTAACTAAAATAATTCTTTATGACTCTAGAGAAAGAAATAGAGTAATTAAAAGAATAATTATGATTTCATTAATATATGCTTTCTAATTCAAAAGATGGGTAATTCCTCCAATGCTTAATATTATGGAGTTTATAAGTGACATTTAAAAAAATATTAATAAGAAAAAAATAATTTCAATGTGGGCCACATAAATAAAATATTTATATGTCCACCTATTTTAATATAGTCTTTTATCTATCATGCATCTAAAGATATCAAATTTTTTTAAATGCAAACATGTTTTCAAGTTTTATATTCTAAGAAAAATTGCATGTGAGGAATTTGATACTTTTGGGCCCATAATAGATCCATGATAGATTCAGAGTTAAGAAAAATCTAGGCTGGTAAATAAAGGTGTCTGTTTGTAACAATATAAACACTGAAAATTTTCAACTATCCCTTAAATTGCAAATATATGTGTTTATTAAAAAAAAAACAATAACTTATCAACTTTGTGTACATTGTCTTTCTCTCTCATGATATTAGAACATAATATTAGAGGTTGTATGAATCTGAATAGGATAAGGGTTTAGTGATTACGGCCTTTTTCATTTAATCTAATTTCTTTGTAAATTGGAGAATTAAATTGAATATTAAAATTATGATTTAATTTTCAGGTAATAGATACCATATTATTATTTACATTTTTTATAAACAGGTTTTTTAGATTTTAATGTTTTAGAGTTCTATGAAATAAGAATTTTTTGTGTGTGTGTTTTCCAAATTTGCAAGTACCTTCTCATCCAATCATCAAATTTGGCAGCCTCCTTACCATCAAATTGAGCTTATTGATCCCTTTAAGGCATGTATCAATGCATATTATGGTTTGTTTTTTTAGAGATAGCCTTGGTTATTCAATTAATTAATTGGATATCATTTTTGGGATTGAATGAGTAGAGTATGACATTAATTTTTAATCCATATTCATGATTATTAATGAGTATAAGTAGTCTCAACTGACCATTGCTAGTAACAATTGATCAATAATTTTGATGATTTAAATAGTCCACCACTTAGCAGTGAATGCTTACACAGGTGAAGAAGTGTGATTGAAACCAAGGAAATGAATCACATGGCATCAATCATCACTTCAAGAGCTTGCACCTAATAATCAAGACTTCCCATACGATCATCCATCCCAAGAATCCTATGGCTCAAACCATCTAAAGTCTAGAGTTTCCTCATAATCAAGCACACTTAGCTTACTACCACATTTGTAAAACCTTAACAAGTGTTATGCCTTATAAACTATTCAATTAGAACTCCCTACACTCTTTTGCAGTGTGTGCTTATGCTCAACTTTTCTATTTTATCTTTATTATTTTGTTGTATTTTATTTATTTTGAAGAAACTCTTGGAACTATAAATGTTTATTTACTTATTGTTGAGTTCTAATTTATTTATTGTTGAGTTCTATTTTCTTAGAGAAACTTACTCGAAGGTCACCTTTTTCTTTTCATGTTATCTTCATTGTTGTGTTTTACTTACTCATGAAGAAACTTTTGGAAATATAAATGTCTATTTATTATTGTGTTGTATTTTATTTAAGAAAAACTTTGTTTAAGGTCAATCTGGTTTAAGAGGTAGGTTTTATGTTTATTTGATTAATTTAAACATAATCTTGTCTGAATATAATTAATCTTTTATTTTTATTTAATTATTAATATTTTTTCTTGTAAATTGATATTTTTGAAAATTAAAACATAAAAATAAAATAAAAATGAAATTCCAAACTAACCAACTATCCTATTATATAAAACTTATTAACATTTTTTTTTTAATATTATAAAAACATAACTTAAAACTTATTAACATTTTTTT
>JASDQU010305544.1:122127-132820 GCA_032191745.1 Picea mariana | reverse complement strand
ATGTAGAATTATTATCCAATAATGAGAAATACAAAATGAACAATCACACACATACACAATACACCAGTGTTTTACATGGAAACCCAATTGGGAGAAAACCACAGAATGTTTTTTCTTATATGTCTTGAAGAATTACATTCATTGGAAGCACCAACTTCCTTTGTTTTCTAGCTACAACTAGAAGGAGGCTCCAACCCCCTAGTTTCTCAGGGTACAACCTAAGGGAATCTCAAACTCCCCAATTCTTTGGCTACAACCAGAAAGAGGCTACAACCCCCTATGTTCTCCGGCTACAACCACCTGTCCTTGCCCCATCCAACCACCCTGAAGTATAATTAGAATTATGGAACCACTGTCAACTTCTCACTATGAGATATACTACCATACAACTGTATCACCCTGTACCACTGACCTGTATCCAATTTGTACAATTGTCCTGTAATCAATCTGTACCTGAACTGAACATGTATCTACCAAATTATAGCATATACACTACCTGTAGTGTTGTAGCCTATGTATGTACCTGCCTTATTTTTATGCAGCCCACGTATGCCTTATGAAACTAGGATTTCCTTTCACTTGAAAATTTTTGACCCTTTGTAACATCTTTCACATAGATCTCTAACCTGTCACTGTATCCAGACTGTCACTCTACCCTGTGCATAAATCCTCATACATAACCTCTACTCAAGGCAAGTATGTCTCTCTCTATTCATGTGCCATATAGGTATGTGTAATCATGAACAAGTATAATATCCCTCACATGATCTTAGTCATCAACCCCTTTCTGATATTCAACTTATCAATACATCAATAAATATAAGATCTCAACCATGTACCATAAAAACGCTTAGACATATGCCAAGAAATACAAGATTTTCCTCAACAAGAAGTGTCAATGATAAATATACCAGCACTGTATTTCTGTAGATTTGACTTATACAAAATATCCCATGTAGCCACTAGTATCTCTAGGGAGAATCTTCAAATATCCATTGCCATTCCTCATGCACACATCAAAATCCAACTATTCATAGAAATAAGACATACCCTTTGAACCAATGGATAGATCTAATGTATTTGAGCACTCTAGACCTTTTTGGGAGCTTGATATCAAAATCTAGAACCTCTGCACCTTCATCTTCTCAAGTTTCATGGCTTTATCAATATGTACTCACCCTATACAAAGCCAACCCACATACATACTCACCCTATACACAGACGGCTCGCATACGTACGCACCGTATAAATAGACAACCCGTGTATGCCTAAAAAAATAGTGTTTTATGTGAATCCAAGAATTTCTCTGTCAACCCTTCATGCTACCTCAAGCGTTTTCCACTTCAGATGTATCCACGAGTATTTACAAGAAGCTTTACACAAGAAAATATATATACAATATGTACAAGTGTGTTCTTAATGAGTGATCTTTGCCTCTTATTTATATCTTCATGTAGCATTACGCTTTCCTTATTTTAGGGCTTCTTCATTTAAAATAAATTCTTTTGCAAAGCACTTTGACCCTTGGGGGCTTCTATAAGACTCATGAGGGGTTCTCCAACTTCATATGGTCATAAATATCTAACCGCGAGGAGTTATGTGATGTTCCACATACCACTAGAAATGGCATGACAAGCATTATCCATATAGGATAGTTTCACTAACAAATTCACTGTCCTTCATCTCATTATTCCACAATTAATCATGTGTTCTCTCATTCTGCAAAGTGTCTTCCCATGAGGGTTTTCACCATAAGGGGACCACTTTGGAGTTCATCCATATTTACTTATTATCAACCATGACAAAAGAATAATGAGTCATATTTACATCGAACAATCTATTGGTTGTGGATCCTGATTATCTTCCTGATTCAGAGGTCTTTTACTTTCAGCCGTGTTTATACCCCATGAAGTATTTACACCCCATAAGTATGTACACTCTTCCNCATGACAAGCATTATCCATATAGGATAGTTTCACTAACAAATTCACTGTCCTTCATCTCATTATTCCACAATTAATCATGTGTTCTCTCATTCTGCAAAGTGTCTTCCCATGAGGGTTTTCACCATAAGGGGACCACTTTGGAGTTCATCCATATTTACTTCTTATCAACCATGACAAAAGAATAATGAGTCATATTTACATCGAACAATCTGTTGGTTGTGGAGCCTGATTATCTTCCTGATTCAGAGGCCTTTTACTTTCAGCCGTGTTTATACCCCATGAAGTATTTACACCCTATAAGTATGTACACTCTTCCACGCAGGGGAGTGCAGACGGGGGGTACCCCCTCTGCAGGGTCCAGGGGGGCTATCCCCCCAGTTGGGGGGTCTGGGGGCAAGCGGGCCCCCAGCGAGGGTTCAAGGGCAACGTCCCCCGATGGGAGTTCAGGGACGAAGCCCCCGAAGGAAAAATTGCCTTGTAAATGTATATTGTAATTTCATTGTAAATATGGACCATTCATTATAAGGTCACAGATCTAATGGTAGAAATTATGTTAGGCTTTTTTTCCCTAGAAGGCAACCCTCTTTTATGAGGGAAATGTATTACGGCTATGGTTGATGGAAAATATTGTATTCTGAGAGAGGAGACTGTGAGAGAAAGAAGAGGAAGTTACAACAGGTTTTGTTGTAGGTTGTATCCCTTCATTTGTTGGATAATAATAAAGGAAAGACCTGGAAATTTCTCTAGTGGACATAGCCCACACTGGGTGAACCACATAAATCTGTGTCTCTCTTGTATTGTGTATCTTCTATGTTTTGTTTCTGCATTTGTTTTATTTTATTGCTCCGCGGTCCTTTTTTTCAAACACAATCTTGGGTCCATTACCCAAACCTTTGTGCAATGGGGATTTATTCAAGGTTTGACATCAATGACAACTGACCTTAATCAACAGACCAAGTATCATTTTATGATCTTTCTTTATGAAATCCTATTCTTCTTTATCAACTCATTTCTCTCTTTCCCTTGACATGTAAGGAGGATCATCCTCTTCTTTGTCTATTCAAATGATTATAGGCCTTCTTTTATTTATCCATCATTGGAAGGAGAAGACATGCCCTCTTCTTATAATGTAGATGTTGATCTTCTATCTTCACCTAAGCCTATTCATAAAAGTAATATTTGTTATGCATCTCCTCTTGGAATTGATCACCCTTGTAGCCTTGAGGGGGTTGAAAATGAATCAAATCCTTCTCAGATCTCATTACCTTTTGTTATTTCTATTGGGACTTCCCATATTCTTGTTAAATCCTATTTTCAGCCAACCATCCTTCAAGCTAAGATTAGAGACAAGATGTTTAAACCTTTAAGGCTACCACATCACCTACATCCCTATCCTCTTCATTCCTCTGAGTGTCTTCCTCAGTTTTCTAGAAAGGATCATGTTATAGATGAGATGCACTTGGAGGCCTTCGATAACTTTGTTAACCAGTATGAGATCGTTCATGATGATGTTACCATGAGGTTGTTCTCACAGTATTTGTTTGGACATGTTGTTATGTGGGTTAGGTGTCTGGGAGTTGGTTCTATTGGTTCTTGGATCAAGCTATGCCATGCATTTTTAAAGTGTTGGGGTGAGAACAAGTCCCTTGATCAGTACTGGTTTGAGTTTAATGCCTTGAGGAGAGGGGAAGAGGAAGCCTTGGCTACCTTCAATAGAAGGTTTTACAATGTTTACCATAGTATGTCTGTGGAGATTAGACCCACAAAGAATGTTGCCATGGTGTAATATGTCATGGCTCAACATTCAGAGGTTGTCCTTCTCCTAAGAGAGAAGAAATATTCATCATTAAGACACTTGTTCAAAGATGATGATGAATTCGAAGAGAATATAAGGGCTAGCAAGCGGGTTCGTATGCAAGCATATCTTAAAGAGTTGCATGTGCAGAAGCAAGGAGACTGTCAATATGTTTCAGATTCCAAGCATGAAGATATTGAGTATGAATTAGATCTGGAACAACAACAAGGAAGTGAGTGTGGTTCACATGCGGAATCAGATTCTTCAATATTTGCATGTTTTTCTATGGGTAGGAATGCATATCAATCTTATGATCATTTTTCAGAACATGTTGAGCATGAAGTGTTGGTCGACTGCATAGATGACTATATGTTCTTGGTTGGTCATAATCATGAGGTTTTAAATACCATTGTGTAATTATATTATGGTCATCCGTATAAAGGAGATATTGCAATTGTTAATGATCAAACGTTGGTTTCAAGGGAGCAAGGAGGCCATTTACTACCAAACAGAGAGGAATTTACAGAGGAGCATCCTGGTCTTCTAAAGAAGATATAATTCTATCACGTTACTCATGATCCTATGGCCATATACATGGAGTCATATGTTTCATATTTTCTGAAATTTTCAAATTTCATTATCTCACCGATACTCATAGGTGAGTATGGTTTTATGAAATATTTCCAAGACCACACTATAGAGCCTTTACCTTTATTCATTGAGGAAAGGCATTGGGTGGAAATTAGCCATTCTGGACCTATAGAAGACACAAAGCAGCATGAAAAGGAGGAGCTAAGTGGGCAGTTTATCTCTTGTCCAAAGCCTATAAATGAGCAAATATCATCTGGTATTGACAAGCCTGCATCAGTTCTCCACCCACCTTTACACTCTGATAACATCAAACAGCGGGTGAGAAACAATGAAGAACATGAGGTAATTTCTTGCTAGTTGAGCTCCCTTGATTGTAAAGTTTGTGACCCTGTGGGGTCATATATGGAGCTCTGTTTTCAAAAAGCATTAGAGCCTGCAAAATTATTCATCTTATCATCATTTGGGGGTATGTGCAGCATTTAAAGCCATGTTCGTGTTCTACTATCATACTTTCCTAGATTTTTGAGGATCAACCGTAGTAAAGATAAGAAATGTATCACCGGACAGCCTGGGTGGCTATGGTGGAAGTTTTCTTTCACCTATAACTTTGTAAATATCAGTTAGTATAGGATTGTACATAAATAATATCCTTCTAGAGACCATGTGTTTTTTTTCATTTTTAGTAGAGTAGTGTGTACACATTTCCCCATTTTATTCATTGAAAGTTCTGAGCTAGACTCCATAGCCTAATGCATAATGAAACTGGAACTGCTATTTCTTGACAACTCATAGGGAGCATGCCATCCCCTGTGGAGCCAAATGTTATCAAATATAGTTGTCAAGAGTAGCAGGCTGTCCAAGTTCAGGGCCTACACAAGAAATGCCAAAGCGCAACGTCTAGAATAGTCCATTTCATGCTCAAAATGCAAGAAACATGCAAGATCAGCTTCAATGGTGGAAATTCATGAGAATATCAGATCGGAGGTTCATGGGAATCAGGGTTTGAAATATTGTTAAAGTTTTTTTTCAAAGGTCTAAAATCCTGAAACCCGAAGTGAGCATGAGTCATATGATCCGAAGAGATGTGTGGCACCAGATCCGGGCTGCAAATAAATTCATTGTAGTATTTTCCAAGTAAGAAGCATTGAAGAGCCAAGGTGCCCAAGTTACGAAGTCCCAAAGTGCGCAAGCTCCCTGAGTTCTGAAATCTGAAATAAATCTAGACCGCGGATCTTAGGGGATAGGTGACAGCCGATTTGATGGTTCACGAAAAAAATTATCATGAGTTTTGGAAGGAATAAAAAGTAAACTTCATGAAGTGAGAATTGGATTTGTACCATCTGATCCAGAGGGGCATGTGGCAACAATTCAACATATTCGTCGTTTCATGGATCAAAGGTTTTGTATTGAGAAAGGTGCAAATTTCATGAAGCGCGAAGTCACAAAGCACCCAAGAACTGGGCCCAGGTCATGGCTTGAGGTAGCATGTAGGATGGAGCGATGGAGAGGAGCTATGCCAAAGGCCAAAAGCACTCGTATTGGTCACATAAGAAGATCTTCATGTCCTCGAGGCATCGGGATTGACTCGAAGAAGTCATGGGCACCTCGTATAACATTCATGGGTGTCATGACTCATCCTGATCTCGATGAAGGTAGTTAATGGAAATGCGAGAGGTGGTTGAGACCTCGTCTCACCCCATAAATGGAAAACAGGTTGAGGATGGCCGTGAGTGCAGATTTGCAATCCGAAGTTTTTGTCTGGACAAATTTTTCTGCAAAACATATAATTGAAGTGAGCTTGCGTATGACCTGAGAAATCTTGCACAGTCTGACAGAGTAGGAACTGAATGAAAAATTTTAATGTAGTGTTCCGATCATGCTCTCGGTGGTTGCAAAATTTATGAGTATATATAGGTAGTTTTAGTATTTTGTTAAAGGGGGGAAATGGTTGAGCTAGGATCCCTGATATTGTAATATTTTGATGAATAACCCTGGTTCTCTAGTTATGTACTTGATTTGAAACTTCTTGATTAATATAAGTCATCTTTCTTACCCCTTCTTATTTTCCTATAATACTGAGAGAGTTCATGAATGATTGATTCACATGAATTGTTGTAATTGTATTATGATGAATGCTTGATTATAGTGCTGTTATAATTTTTTTCAGTTTCTTTGAGATTTGAATTCAAGAGGATCTTGTGTTTAAGTTTTTCCTCCTTAGGCTGTTGGAAGACCTGATGTCCATGACAGACATCTACACTCTCCTCACCAAAGTCTTTCCTATATTCACCCTTACTCCAACTTACTGGTTGAAGTTGATTCCAGACCTTAATTGCTTGTGCATGCTAGTCCAAATTTCTGAGTTAGAACATTATTATCAATGAGTCTTCTCCATTTGACCTATTAAAACTCAATTACACTCACATAAACTGATGGGTACTGGGCTTACCTTCTATGTAATCTATAGGTGAATTCTAGTGCTAAAAGATAGTACCAATGCATAATCCTAGAGGCACACTTGAAGTGCAATATTTTTTACACATAAATAAAGGTTAAGATTACTAACTAGGAATTTCCATTAGGAAGAAGAGAACTCTGCAATGAGTGTTGTGTGAAAAAATCTTTCCAGAAAGAGAACAAGATTACACCATTGAGCATTGTGTGGGTTTGTTCTAGATTAATACCAGTGTTCATTGGATAGGAAAGAGGTCAAGTTTGCTACAAGAGGAGGAAAAAGGACATCATGAGATGAGGTGTGACTCATGAAGTGGAAGAGTCATCTTTGAGTGCAAGGAGAAGGGATTTTTATATATGATCTAACAAATCTTGTCTAAAAGTACATGAGAAATAAAGTTTCCTCTATTATTAGAGTGCGAAACAAAATAAAATTATAGGAGCAATGGTGGAGTGTATCATTCCATTCTGAGCCAAGTGGTCTTGAGTGATCAAGTATTTCTTCACAATGAATCACTTAATGAAAAAAAAAAGGCTTCTTAAAATTGAACTAAGCCGTGGATGGAAAGGAGTGTTAGAAAGATGTCAGAAAATAAAATTTTGAAATATTGAAATGTAAATCAATGATAATGGTGTTTCAAGACTAGTGTGGTCAAGGAAATGGAAGTGGCTAATTAGATTACAGTTAGGGATGATTTTAAGGATGGAAATTTATATTAAAATGTTGAAACATGGGCTAATATTAATAGTCCTTAATATGCAAAATGGAAAATGTTTGGTGATAGATTTGTAAAAATCTTCAGATTTCTAAGGATTTTAGATAGTTTCTATAACATTTTGGAGTTTTTTAAGGTAAAATAATTTTATGGTATGGAATTTGGGTGAATCGTTTTTAGAAAAAATGGAAATTGACGAATCCTTTTTTGTGAAACAACATGGTAGATTAGCCCATTTGTGAAATTTAGCCCCTAAAATCATCTATGAATTTACAATGTTAATATTTATCTAGAGTAGTACATGTTACAACACTATGAATATTAAGAATTATACCCAAAAATATGTTGGGATAGTATTTTCTTTACATAAAGGAAGTAGTTGTGAGATGACAACACTAGTGGACCTAGTGGCTGGAAATGCAGAATGGCGAAGTAAGGATTGGATAGAAAATGTAGAATAGGGGCCAATGAGGAAAAGCTAAGTAGAATGCTAGTGCATAGGGTAGCAAGGTTCTATAGGAGTTCTAGGATAACCATCTATAATAACAATCAAATAATTTAATTAAAACTAAAATAAATATGCATTGCAGTGCATGATGCATAGAATAAAGACAGAATGCATGTGAATAATATGTTGGATTACTGAGAGGGGGGGTGAATCAGCAATAGAGAAATTTGATCCTTTTTAACCATATAATCCAAGTTTTATATCAATGTAAAATTATCATCCAATAACTGCAGAGTAAATAAGCAATGAACAAATGAACAATCATACACATACATAGTACGCTAGTGTTTTACGTGGAAACCCAAAGCGAGAGAAAACAAAATAATGATTTTTCTTATATGTCTTGACGAATTACATTCATTGGAAGCACCAACTTCCTTTGTTTTCCAGCTGCAACTGGGAGTCTCCAACCCCCTTGTTTCTCAGGATACAACCTAAAGAAAGATCCAACTCCCCTATTCTCTAGCTACAACCAGAAGGAGGCTACAACCCCCTATGTTCTCCAACTAAAACTGGAAGTTAGAGACAACCACCTGTTCTTGCCCCGTCCAACTACCCTGAAGTAGAAGTAGAATGATGAAACCACTGTCAAACTATCACTGTGAGATATACCGTTGTAAACCTGTACCAATAAAATTGAACCATGCATCAACCATGGATCAACATGTACCTCAACCTGTAATCAACCTATACCATAAACAATTGCATCAACCATGCACCAACCTGTACCAAACAACCTGTAATCAACTTGTACCATAAACAAGTGCATTCAACCATGTACCAAGTATGTACCATTCATGTGTCAAATACTCATCAAATATTTCTCATCAATATGTACCAACATCATCAACTATACACCTCATATATGTGTCAACTCATCAACTACATGTCTCAACCATGTACCCAACATGTACCTTAACCAAAATTCCTCATCAATTTCATCATCCAAATATAATTTGTAACTATGTAATAGACCTGGTGTATATGATCACATACTTCCAAACCTTCCTTAACTTTCACAACAAAATACTAGAATTTTCATCAAACTTTTCTTTAGTTTCACATGACTAGTTTGGGATTAGTCAACAACCCTAACTTGAAATAATAATAACTTTTTACCTGTAATGAATAAAGATCTAAAAATAGTACAAAATTTTCTTCAATTTGTTTTATGAAATTCCTCCAGGTGTCACTACTTGGAACCTTGCAGAAAATGAGTTATAGAAAAAATGGCCTACCTTGTTGAATTATGGCTTATTCTAGAGAGAGACCTTGTAGAGTGTGCCCTGCACGAAATATTTTTTGAATGGATCTGAGAATATTATATAGAATACTACATACTTTACTCTAACCAACACATTTATTCTTTCTAAATTTGGATCTGTTATGAAGAAGTTATGACATTTTTACCCAAAACACCTATTTTTTACTAGTTTCAGGACTAACCACAAACCTTATTTTCCACGAAGTGTAACTCCAAACATACAATGAACCACAAGATGAATTTTTTACCATAGATACTTGGATATGTTTCCTCAATGTCCTATCAATTTCATTGTCTAAATATTCTAGAAAAATAGTTATTGTGAAAATGGTGAGATGACCTATAAATAACATACCTTAGAAAGCATCATCAAAAGAATTTATCCTCCCTTGAATTTCAGCGTTCTTTTCTTCACCTTCCCTATGAAATTTGGCTTAGATATCCTTTGGTTACCTTAGTCACCTATAGATATTCAATATTCTCAAGTGTGATCTAAAATTAGAGAGTGTTGCCTCTTATTTATACTCTCCAAGTAGCTTCCTTAAAAACATCTTTTAGGTCACTTTGCCCACTTTTCTTATTTTAGGTTTAATACACTTATAATTTCCCCATTAAATTTATTATTTAAATAATTTATTTTGTATTCACTTTGAATTATAGTACACTAATCACTTCATTTATTATTTACCTTCTAAAAACTCTTAAACCACTTTGATTACTTTGACCTTTTGGGGCTTCTAGATGACATATGAGGGTCCTCCAAATTCGTAAGGCCATAACTCTCAAACCATGAGGAGTTATGTGAAGTTCCACATACCACCAGAAATGGAATGACATGTACTATCCATATAGAATACTATTACCTTCAAATATATTAAAAATCATACCATTATACATTAAACAAACTTAGGTCCATTACCCAAACCTTTGTGCTACCGGAATTCGCTACCGAACTTTCTTCAAGGGTTGAAATCAATACAAACCAACCTTAATAAAAAATATCCCCCTTTGACATTGATGGAAACACTCTAATGCAATATTGAAATCATTTCATGCAATAATGAAGTCACATCACTCGTGCTCCCCCTGGAACCATGCCTCTTTCCTTTGCATCTCTATGTCAATTGCTCCCCCTAGAATCATGCCTATATTCTGTACATCTGATAAATATATCCCCCTTCATCATTAATGGAAAATGTATCTTTCCATCGAGGGCTTCTCCCCTTAACTGAATTGTCCTCTTCATGGTGCTTCCTCATGTACATCTAAGACATATAAGATAAACATTCAAAAGAATTCATTTTGGATTAGAAATAACTCTGAGTCTCTGGCGAAGATATGCAAAGGCTTCCCATGGAAGTGGTTTTGTAAAAATGTCTTCCACTTGTTCTTTTGTGCCCACATACTCAACTCTGATGT
>JASDQU010305544.1:93959-107360 GCA_032191745.1 Picea mariana | reverse complement strand
ACAAGACATTTTTGGGGTTTTGGGGAGAGCATCATTTTTCAGAGGAGAGGATTGTATTCCTGGTTTGGGGGCTGGAGTAGCTTGTTGGGGGATGGTACTGGTTTTTACTTGAGGAACTTGTTGGATTTTTGTGGAATGAGACAGGGGGCACCTGTTGCTGGGAGTTTTGGGCTCTGGGGCCAGGAATCCTTACAGAATCCTGGAGCTAGGGAGCCGGAGAGGCTCTGTTCCTAGCTGGCTAGGAGGTTAGTCACTTTTGGGCAGAGCATTAGGCAGAGTTGGAGAACAACAATAACATCAGTTAGAGGTATGTATTTTCATTATTATGTTGTGTTAAGTGGTTCATTATCATGCTGCCGAATATGTTGAATATGTGGTTTGTTATGATGTTGAATATGTGGTTTATTATGATGTTTCTCATAAATTTTAATTATGTTGAATAATGAATGGTTAAAAAGTTAGGATAGAATTTCTCTATTTTAACTTATGTTTTATAAGGCTCTCTTGGAAGAGACTTTACAAAGATACTAGAATTTTCATCAAACTTTTATTTAGTCTCACATGACTAGTTTGGGATTAGTCAACAACCCTAACTTGAAATAATCATAACTATGTATTTGTAATGAATAAAGATCTGAAAATAGTACACAATATTCTTTAGTTTGTTTTATGAAATTAGTTTAGGTGTCACTACTTGGAACCTCTTAGAAAAGGAGTTATAGCAAAAATGCCATACCTTGCTTAATTCTGGCTTATTCTAGAGAGCGACTATGTAGAGCGTGCCCCGTATGGAATTTTTGTTGAATGGATTTGAGAATGTTACACCAAATACTAAAGATGGTACTCTAACCAAAACATTTGGTCCTACTTAATTTGGATTGTTATGAATAAGTTATGATGTGTTTACCCGAAACACTTGTTTTAGACTAGTTTTGAGACTAGCCAGAAACCCTATTTTACATGGAGTGTAACTCGAAAAATACAACGACCCACAAGATGAATTGTTTACCACATATACTTGGATATGTTTCCTCAATGTCCTATCAATTTCACAGTCTGAATCATTCTAGAAAGACAGTTATTGGGAAAATTGTGAGATGACCTGTAAATAACATACCTTAGAAATCATCATCAAAAGAATTTATCCTCCCTTGCATTCCGACCTTCTTTTCTTCACCTTCGCTCTGAAATTCATCTTAGGTATACTTTGGTTACCTCATTCACCTATAGATATTCAATATGCTCAAGTGTGATCTAAAATGAGAGAGCCTTGCCTCTTATTTATACTCTCCAAGTAGCTTCCTTAAAAACATCTTCTAGGTCACTTTGCCCACTTTCCTTATTTTAGGGTTAACCCACTTCTAATTTCTCAATTAAATTTCTTATTTAAATAATTTATTTTTTATTCACTTTTAATTTTAGTACACTCATCACTTCACTTTATTATTTACCTTCTAAAAAATCTTAAACCACTTTGAATACTTTGACCTTTTGGGGCTTCTAGATGACATATGAGGGTCCTCCAACTTCGTAAGGCCACAACTCTCAAACCGTGAGGAGTTATGTGATGTTCCACATACCACTAGAAATGGCATGACATGTACTATCCATATAGAATAGTATTACCTTAAAATATATTAAAAATCATACAATTATACATGAAACAATCTTGGGTCCATTACCCAAACCTTTTTGCTACCGAAATTCTCTACCGTACTTTCTTCAAGGGTTGACATCAATGAAAACCAACCTTAATCAACATAAGATATGCATGAAAGATCAAATTATTGGTGCATATTTATGTGTGTTTGTGCATGTATACATGTCTGAACATGTTGGTGGCGTGATTATAGACTAAGAGTAGTCTGTTGATATATATATATTCTATGATATTTGAATAAAACTAATGATGAATTGTGTATCTAGGAAACCTGATTACAATCTGATGATATTGTTTCTTATGGTATCTATCCATAATGAAGATAAAACGAGGATGGTGAGAATGTTGATCAAGAGATTTGCAAAATGAGTCTGTGAGCTTCTATAAAGTACTAGTTGATCAGGTAGCATCAAGTAAATTGAGGACAACCATACATGTATGCATTTGGGGTTGTTATGACGTATAATTGTCGAAGGTAATTGAGGTAAGAATTCCCTCAGTTGAATCTAAAAATTTGAATTGATGTAAAGGCAGGAGTCCTTGCGTATGAAAATAATATTTGTTAGTTGAATGCATCTATGGAAAACTATTTGTATATTATGTTATGTTGGTTATGAGGTCATAACCGAGTTATGTCAGGAGATWWTTCTCCTGTTATAGGAATGAATACCAGTAATTATAGTCATGTGTGAGGCCATGATGGRAATGGATATGGAAAGGACATAGTGTCATCCAAGTGCATAATTTTTTTCCCATACATAACTGAGGTTTGGAATGCAATATTTTTTCCTACACTAGATATAACTAAGGGATAATGTTCCTAGTGTTGTGTATGGGTAGAAGAGGAAGGAATCTAGAGGATCAAAYRGGATATGGAGAAGAGTTTGGATGRGGTACATTGGCATGGGCCATACTTTCCAACTCACTTGGTGAATACATGACATGAACATATGGTATTTAAGATTCAATGCAAGGATGCATTGTGTAGATGGGGCCATCATTATTGGCATAATGGTTTTACTTATTGGTAAAGTTTGATTATATTGTGAAAAGATTGGTCTGTGTTGACCAAAATTCGGTCATCTATATTTTCCAACTCTTGGATTAATAAAAAAAATGGTATCATAAGATGAAAAATTTTGAGCTATTATATTTTCCTTTTATATTCCTCGGTCACATATTCATCAAACATTTTTTAGATTAGAAATCCGAGTTCATATGCTCAAGATATCCAGGTTTAAAGTTTAAGCAGAAAATGAAGCCTCTTCCATGTGGAATAAAGCTAATTTCTTGAAAATGTATCCATATTTTTGGGACCAATACCCTTAAAAATATTCATGTGTTGGATTCAACACCTTTAGAAATATTATATTTTATCATTCGTGGGAACCTTCCCCTCACATCCACCTCTGACACACTCATTTCACTCCACCCTCACTTTCTCCCCCCTAAAAATAAAACCCTCTCTCCATTCCCTCACCCCACGAACCCGTGAACTCATGAACCCCCTCACCTTCCTCACTCCCATTTTTCTCTTTATCTCATACTTAGAACTTAAAAAAAAAAACTTGGACACTTGGGGGAAAAATCACCTCACCCCCTTATTTTCCTCACTCTACAACCCTTCCCCGCTGCCCACATTTTCCACCCTATCACTTTCGCTCCCTACAAAATACGCTCCCCCCCAAAAAAAAAATAAAAAAATACCCCACCTTTCCCCTAACAAAATTAATATACTTCCACTTTATGGTGGGTTCGGAGACCCTCCATACTCTCATACCCCCTCACCTTCCCAACCCGCTACTCTAACACCCTCACCTCGCCTCACCTCCCCTCCCCCCTTACCTCACCTTAGATCACTCATCCTCACTCCACTCCCTACATTTATTCCTCCCCTTTTCCACCACCCACATTTTTCCCTCCCCCTAACTACCCACTCTCACCTTTTTCCTTACATTCTCGTCTCCTTTCCTTTTAAAACATTTCACCTTAACTTTTTTTATAATATTAAATTTATAATCCTTTATAATATTTAATTCCTAGCCAATAAGATTATGATATTTGGAATCCAATAACATTATGCCACATGAATATCATGGATTGGTTCCACATGGCATCGAATAAGAGCCTTACATGTGGCAACTAATTAGTGGAGAGCACGAAATTAATCCAAGGGCCTAGATTTTCCTATGAATTTTGATCGACACTAGTTAAGTGTTAATCTTCCAGAGGCCATAACATGAGCTCCGTGTGTCGGAATCGCACACAATTTATACTTTTGGAAAGGAATTTCAACATAGAATCTTATTGTATCGGTTTCAAAGGATGAAGGTTTCTATATTTTAAACAAAAATTAAAATATCATTCAGCTGCATTTTTAATGGGCCTGCATGACAACTCAACTTCATGAGCTCATATCTTGGGGCTAGAGTTCCTATGTAATTTGTTTAGGMTGGAATGCTTGTGTGATTTTATTCCAGATAGAATATATGTTGATTATTGGCTAGGAAACATAATTTTAAAATGAAGTTACACATGTAGGGTGTTGTTCAATGGGGAGAATGCAAAATTAAGGGGTAGGGKATGTAACATMTCAAGGTCTAATACCTGTGAATTATAATGTAATTGTATAAATGTGAATTAGKTTCATGAGACGATGTGTTTAGGGAAAAGAGCCCATATTTATTTAATGTGGMTATGAMCAAGTGATGTAATATGCGAATTGTATTTCAATATTTTAATAATAAAAATGTGATACCAGCTTCTAAGGGGAAATGGAAAAGAGATAGGGGATTAATTAATACACAAGAGAGGGAAGTGTCTATGATAGTGGCGAAGAGGGATCAAACGGGGGGATTACCCATGTATATAAATTTAACCCATTTTCCTAAACTTTCCAATTGTATAAGAACCTTCCAATTTATGATTAAGTGTTCCCAAACACAATCATTAAATACATGTAAGAGGGTGGGTGTGAGTGGTCACATCCCACACTTATTGAAAACATTGGGTTTGAGTACAATCATCTTGGGGAAGAGCATGAGTCAATAAAGGAAAGCCACAAGAGAGGAAATTTGTATGGGATGGGACAACAATTTTTAGTCAATCAAGTTTTGTGCATGGAAAGACAGAGAAATGCTAGTGCAACCATGGAGGGTGAACTATGGAGCATAATTGGAGCTTAACTGGAGAAAATTGCAGCTAGAAATTCAAAGAGCCAGGTTTTCAATCCTGAACATTGAACTCCCATGTGAATTGCACTAAAAGAACAAAGTTTTGTTGTTGGTTTGTTGATAGTTTTCCTAGTAGCAAGTTCCCTTGAGTTCCTAGATAGAATATTCCTAGTTAGTTGTGCCAGAGAGACCCTGATAAATGAATGGAACATTCCTTGGGTTATCCCTGATAAATGGATGGTATATCCTTTGGGTGATCATTGATAAAYGATGGTGCATTCGTTGGGTTGGGAAGGTGAGGARGAAGAGAGTTGGTGGAAAAGTTGGGATAGTTTTAGGAGAATATTAATTGGATTATGAGATTTATGAGCTGCAAGTGGACTATGAGATACCACCCTCTTTTGTGGATTAATATCCTTAKCTCAGGTGTGACTGACTATTGAGAATTGGAAAATTCAGTCGATGGTTGGGTGGAACGTCTGTCCCAAGCAGTTGGTTGCACGATTATTGTTTAAAAATAAGTGTTTTGTCTTGTACCGAGTTATTTMMATGTATTATTATTGTGCATGAACTCTGCTTTAATGAGAATGACTTATATGTTGTTATAATGAATGGCTTAGATATATTTCATATTGATTATTATCATCCTTTAGATGCATCTATTTTATTGTTATATAAATTAGCTAAATCTGTTATAATGTGTAGTTGTAAGATACAGGAAATCGACTAACAGTAAAATAATTACTCTAGTTAGCAAAAATTTCCTTTTATGTGTATTCCATGTTGGAAATATTGTCATTGATGTCAACAATCATGATTAGTTGTTATGATGGAAACATGAATCAATCATGAATAGTTATACAGTTGGCATTAGTGTCAGGATGGCCAATAAGGTATGTCCATGCGTAATGAAGGGTCAATGATGGAAAGAGAATGCAGTAGAGCAACACGGTTAATCTCAGGAGGAAAGGTATACTAAAGATTGCAAAATAAAATCACCTTAAGGCTGAAGCTATTTGTGATTATTTTTTATCGCGATAGGATAAACAATGATCCTATGATCAAAGCTCAAGAGAAATAGCGTTGCAGAAATACCATAGGAGAAAATATTACTGAAAAAGGGAAAACTTTATAAAATATCAAGAAACGAGATTCATTCATCCATAATTCATATGCAAACCCGACCGTTGGATCAAAGAGGAAACCTGCGTAAAGAAGGAAAATAATATTGTCTGTTGATGTAGATTTCAGGACAAATCAAGACCATTAGATGAAGGGGAAGTGAGAAGAATTATATGTCAAATGACAGATATGAAGGAAGATCTTCAGAAGATATCTTAGCCATTGGATTAAAGCTGAATAGAATAGCAGTCAACCCCGACGTTGACTACTTCGGAGAAAAGAAGCCCAAAACGAGTAAGATTACCCAAAGGCCGATGTCCCAAAGTGGACATGAGTCCTTCAATCCAAGGAACACTTCGCATAATATACTGACCGTTGGATCGATTAAAGTGGAAGGATGGTGTAAGCCACAAATGTTCTGAAGAGGACATGAGTCGTCTGATATGAGAAATATTTCAGGAGTCATATTGACCATCCGATCTATATAAAGTGTAAGGATAGGATAAGAAAAGACAAAGGATGGAGCCTCGTAGTCCCGAAGTACTGAATGAACAAGAACGATTCATCGAGAAAGTAAAATCCAACCATCTGATCCACTTCGATGAAATGAACTCTAGAAGATTGAAGGGATGTGAAGGAGAAATCACCCGAAGCATCGAAGGCCGAAGTCAATGCTAATCATTGATCTACATCGGGAGCATTGTCAATCGATGATCAAGCATAGAGGAAGGATAGTGTAAGTGGAGGTGTTAACCAACAAGAATAGGTCACCACTTATTTATGGCTTATTCGGTAGGTAATCACTTTGAAGGAATTGCTACTCCAGAGTCTAATAGTCGCGAATAGCCAAAGTTCCATAGTTAATGAGAACCATTCATCTCAACTCTTTATTAAGTTGTAATCATCGATTGTGATTGAAGCCTCTAGATAAGTAAGGATCGTCCATTCATGGAAGATTAAATATGGAACGCCCGATCTACTAGTCAAATCCATATACACACTTCGGCAAAATCTACTTCGGGATATTTGAAAGGTTGCAAAGGCCTGAAGTCTTGAAGGACGAAGTATCAGAGAACATGGTCTCAACACTGAACATATGGGGGCTAAAAATAAAAGGGAAAGAATTCTGATGCACACAAAAATTGTCTCGTGATAGAGGAATAAGGGAGAAATAAGAGACAACACTTAAATTAATAAGCATATGGTTCTGCGCTTATGGTCATATGAAAATGGTTTGAAGGAAGTGTCTCATAAATATTTCATCTTTGTAATTCGACAGAGAATTAACAACATTACAATGCATAGAATAGGTGAAAGATAGAATGTGATATGTTGAAAAAATGAGGACACAATAGAAGCATGAGAATGATATAATGAGTCGATTCACATGTGATCAAATCATGAAGATAAATGAGCCGATACATAGTCATGATTAAAAGAGAGTTAAATCATGAAAACATTATGAATAAAGAATAAAAAAGAAAAATTATATTAATTAAAGTTTAATATTATCATTTAAATAAAATGGTACAATGCTTCAAATATCAAAAGACATAATGCTTCAATTTCACACCAATTGGAAGACCATATAAACAAGAAAGAATGGTTAGAAGAAGTGTAGTTGAATTTGTTGAAGTATATATATTCATATATGATGGATTAAATGAAGGTTCATTCTATCAGGTTGGTGCATGTTTACAAGTTGGGTCATGTATGAGGATTGGATTCCTCACATCTTAGTTGGATCTGAGATGAACAAGCTGGGACTTATTATGAGGGTTGCATTCCTCATTTCTTAGTTGGATCTGAGAACTACAAGTTGGGTCTTGTAATAGAGAGTTGGGTCTCCCATATTTGCTTGAATTTGAAGATATTCAAAGATTGATATTATGTATTCATTCAAGTTAAATAAATAAATAAATTATTTATTCTATTATATATTGGTTGAGAAATTGAAATAAATATATGTTGTTCAGTTAATTTATGAAAAGTGGAAAATTGTCCAAAGTGATTCACCCTCCCCCCTCTTAGTGCCAAGTGTCCATTTCAACATTTAGTATTAGAGAGAGTGCCTTCAACACAGTTTAAAAGATGGAAGGTAGATTCTGAATAAATGGGTGGAAAAATTGCTATCTCCACAATTGAAGCTCGCATGTTTGATGGAATGGATTAATCCTCATGGAGGGAAAATATGAAAATATATATGAAGTCAAGAAGATATGGAGTTTGGGATTTAATAGTAAGTAAGTCGTGACACTTAAACACTTCAAAGAGAAAAACCAAAACTGCAAAGGAAGCAAGGCGAAACATTTCATTAGCCTTAAAAGCAATCCATGATGGATTGTCAGACCAAGTCAAAGAAAACATGAGGAACTACAAATCTGCTAAAGAATTATGTCTCCAACTAGAAAATGGTTATCAGAATGAAGGACAAGAAGAAGAGAAATCTTGTCAGAATAAGGAACAAGACTCCACTGAAGAGGATTCCTATCAGGATAAAGAACAAAACTCAGAAGAAGATAATCCTTATCAAGATAAGGACCAAGATAAAGAAAACGAGAATTCCAATAAGATTGAAGACCATAATATAGAGAAACAGATTTCTAATCGGAATGAAATGAAAGATTTGATGCAAAAATCAATCAACAATGAGGAAGACAACCTCATCAAGGAATTGAGGCATACCTCAACTATCACTAAATGTTTTTTACATAATCTTAAAATTGATGTTGCAGTTGCAATAGGAGAGATTTGTTTGGAACTAGGAAATTATATGCATATTAAAGTTCTTGTGGAGGCTCTTGACAATCTTGAGTAAAAAATGATGTACACTCTAGAAGATTTGGAGAAACTTCAATAGAAAGAATTTTTTCTACTTCAACAGTTAGATCAATCTAGTCATGAAGAGTTTGAACAAAGAGTTCAACTAGGAGACAAAGAAGAAGAGATCAGAAGATTAAAGATTGAAGTTGATCATATGATAAAGGAAATAGAAGAATTGAAAAAACATGATAACAAAAGAAAATAAGTACTAGAAGAAACAAAATAATTAGTTAACGATCTAATGACTCAAATTGAAGAAGCCAAGAAAAAGGAAGAAGAACAGAAGATCCAAATAACTAAAAGGGAAGAATAATGTCAAATGTTAAAGTTTTAAATAGTCAACCTGAAAAAGATGAATGAAAAGACAAATAAGATTGTCCATTTTCAGAATATCTCAGCTATCCTAGATAAGATTTGGAAGAGCCAAAGATCGGCTGATGAAAAACCTGGTCTTGGATACAATAAAAAAAAAGACAATGACAATTGAAGCACCATTTACAAACATGGGAAAGGATCATCCTTCTCAAAAGGAAATGGTACAATCACAAACCAATTACAAGCCATGAACTTTGTTAAGGAAGGAAGTTATAGAAATAAAAATGAATAAGAAAATCAAATGACAGGTCTCTCAAGCCAAAATAAAATCAAGAATGGAAACACCTTCAATGGCTATTGCTTTTCTTGTCATCAATTAGGGCATAAAGGAATGGATTGGAAGAAACTAGAGAACTGATATACAAGAAAATCCAAAAACTCAATTAGATCTTGGAGATGCAATTTTGTTGGGCACACATCAAAAAAATTCCATACAATGAGATGTTACAACTGTGATAGGTTTGTGCACAAATCCCAAAGCTGCAGGAGTTCAAAATTTCAATCCTTAAATAAGTCATTCAATTCAGTGAGAAAACCTAATAAAAGTTGGAAGAAGAAAGGAGATGAGAAATCTCCAAAAACAAAATTTGAAAGAGAAGATCCAAAAAGAAAAATATATCATAGAGAGATATCGAGAAGAAAATCTGAAGGAGAAAGCAAGAACGATGATATTACACCTGAAAATGAAGAAATTAATAATAAGAACGTGATGGGCGAAGGTCCTAATAAAGAATGTGACGTTAAATATGAAATAAATCAAGATCAAGAAAAGGAAGTGCCTCTAAAAGATATGGGACAATATCAAATTCTAATGATGTTATAATTTTTTAGCCAAAGAAAAAAAATACAAAAATAATTTTAAATTGGTTTCTATAAAATCAAAGGATCATGCCAAGAGTTTTAAAAATAACATATGGAAAATCTTGACTATCTATAGATTAGTGGTCAAAAGAAAAATCATTGGTAGGGTTAGTTGTAGAATACAAGAAGAAGAAAAATAGACAAAGAGGAGCATCACCTCAGGGGGAGCATGACCTCAGAATGAGAAATAAAATATTATTTTTGTCATTTTTGTAAAAAGCGGAGAAGAGGAAAAATAAAGGCAGAAGAGAAGTTCAAGGAGTATCAATCAACAAAGATCGATTGATAACAAAATTGGTATTAAATGAATTGGTATCAATCCTCAATTGGTATTCCTGTGAAATATCAAAGAAGAATAAGAAGCAGATCAAAAATATCAGTAGGATTCATACTCTTGTTCTATTTGACAAAGGAAAGTCAGTAAAAACTCAGGAGTATTTTGGTTATCAAATAAGAAAGCAATTAGATTAATTTTTGAAAGACTTGATCATGCCAAGTGGGTATCACTACAAGTTGGTATCAAAATGAATACTTATTTGAACAAAAATATCCCAATAGATTAAGATAAGTAGTGAGTAAAATTCACAAGGGAAGAAAAATAGTCAGACCCTCACTCTTTGTCATTAATGTCAAACACAGAAAAACATATTGACAAGTGGAGTCATTCAGTTATGAAAGATAGATCATGATTCCATGGGGAGTTACCCAAGTTCATATTTTGGTCAACAACATGTAGAAAGACATAGGATCATCATAAGGGGAGAAACCCTTTACCGTTGATGTCAAAGGGGGAGAATAACTTCAGAAGAGAGAAGCATCATCATAGGGGGAGTTTGTGTATGAAGTTAGTGTGTTTCCCTCAATCACAAAGGGGGGTATTGTTGGACATATTTTCATTGATATGTTGTCATTGATGTCAACAGTCATGATAATTTGTTATGATCGCAACATGAATCAGTCATGAACAATTATACAATTGGCATTAGTGTCAGGATGTCCAATAAGGTATTTCCATGTGTAATGAAGGGTCAATGATGGAAAGAGAATGTAGTAGATAAACAAGGTTGATCTTAAGAGGAAAATTATACTAAATATCAGCACAAGAAAATCAACTTAAGGTTGAAGCAATTTGTGATTATTGTTGATAACGATAGGATGAACAATGATCCTATGATCAAAACTCAAGAGAAATAGCATTGCAAAAATCCCACATGAGAAAATCTTACTAAAAAAGGGAAACCTTTATAAAAGTTCAAGCAACAGGATCCATTCATTCACAATTTAAATGCAAACCTGACCATTGGATCATAGAGGAAACTTGTATTAAGAAGGAAAATAATCCTATCAGTTGATGTAGATTTTGGTACAAATCATGGCTATCAGATCGAGGGGAAGTCAGAATAATTAGATCTCAACTGACAGATCTGAAGTAGGAGCTTCAAAATATATCTTAGCCCTTCGATTAAAGCTGAGTAAAAAAAAATTCAACCTCGACGTTGACCATTGCGGAGAAAAGAAGCCCAGAGTGGGTAAGATTACCTGAAGCCTGAAGTCCCAAAGTGGACATGAGTCATTCGATCCAAGGAACACTTCACATAATATACCGACCATTGGATCGATTAAAGTGGAAGGACAATGTAAGCCACAAATTCCAAAGAGGACATGATTTGTCCTATCTGAGAAATATTTTGGTAGTCATATTGACCATCTGATCTATATAAAGTGGAAGGATAGGATAAGAAAAGACGAAGGCCAAAGACCCGTAGTCCTGAAGTATCGAAATGAATGAGAACCATTCATAATGCAAGTAAAATCCCACAATCTGATCTACTTCAGCAAAATGAAATATGGAATATTGAAGGGCTGTGAAGGAGAAATGACCTGAAGCGTGGAAGGCCAAAGTCAACGCTAATCGTTGATCTACTTAGAGAGTATTCTCAACCAATGATCAAGCAGAGTGGAAGGATAACATAAGTGGAGTTATTAATGGACATCAAGTGATCACCACCGCTTTATGACTTATTCGGTAGGTAATCACTCTGGAGGAATTGCTACTCCAGAGTCTAGGAGCCACGAATAGCCGATGTTCCGGAGTGAATGAGAATCGTTCATCTCAACTCTTGATTAAGTTGTAATCGTCGAATGTGATTAAAGCCTCTAGATAATTAAGGATCATTCATTCATGGAAGATTAAATATGGAATGTCTGATCTACTAGTCAAATCTGTATATGCACTTCGGCGAAATATGCTTCGGGAGATTTGAAAGGTTGCAAGGCCTCAAGTCCAGAAGGACGAAGTACCAAAGAAAATGGTCCCAATATTGGACATATGGGGTATAAAAAGAAATGGGGAACAATTTTTAAGCACAAGACATTTGTCTCATGATAGAGGAATAAGGGAGAAAGAAGAGACAACACATAAATTAATAAGCTCGTGGTTCTGCGCCTATGGTCATATGAAAATGGTTTGAAGGAAGCACGTCATAAATATTTCATTTGTGTAATTCGATAGAGAATTAACACCATAACAATGCAGAGAATAGGTGAAAGATCAAATATGGTATGTTGACGAACTGAGGACACAGTAGAAGCATGAGAATGATATAATGAGTCGATCCATATGTGATCAACTCATGAAGACAAATGAAACGATACATAGTCATGATTAAAAGAGAATTAAATCATGAAAACATTATGAATACATAATAAAAAGGAAAAATGATATTAATTCAATTTTAATATTATCATTTAAATGAAAAGGTACGATGGTTCAAATATCAAATGACATAATGCTTCAAATTCACACCAGTTGGAAGACTATATAAACAAGAAAGAATGGTGAGAAGAAGTGTAGTTAAATTTGTTGAAGTATATATATTTATATATAATCGATTGAATTAAGGCTCATTCTATCAAGTTGGTTCCTATTTACAAGCTGGGTCTTGTATGAGGATTGGATTCCTCACATCTCAGCTGAATCTGAGATGAAAAAGTTGTGACTTGTTATGAGGTTTGGATTCCTCATTTCTTAGTTGGATCTGAGAACTACAAGTTGGGTCTTGTGACAGAGAGTTGGGTCTCTCATAGTTACTTGAAGTTGAAGATATTCAAAGATTGATCTTATGTATTCATTCAAGTTAAATAAATAAATAAAATATTTATTCTATTATATATTGGTTGATAAAATGAAATCAATAAATGTTGTTAAGTTAATTTATGAAAAGTAGAAAATTGTCCAAGATTTGTGACACTGATTCACCCCCCCTCTCAGTGTCAAGTGTGCATTTCAACATTCCACATGTAATGTTGCTTAGTTGGAAGCTAGGTACATTATAAAAATGGTATTAGTAGTGATAATGAGAGATTTTTGTGTGGCGTGGCCCAACA
>JASDQU010305544.1:12840-48450 GCA_032191745.1 Picea mariana | reverse complement strand
CTTTATTTCTATTCCATCCAACATTTCTCCTTGGTTGATATTATTTTTGTTGTACCCTTTCCATCCATACAACCTATTTTTTATTGTTGATATTGTAAATTGCAATTGAGTGACATTGGAACTCAATTATTTTATGACCTCTGTCAATAATGTTATTGTTTTTGGAGTAGGCTTTTTTGAATTCATAGTTGTAGGTTTCAAATAAAATCTAGAGGTTGATTCCCTAGAATAACTGAATAGATATATTCAATTTTCCTGCCATTTCTTGAGCTTCATTTATATTCCGGGGGGTCTTATATCTTACTAAGAAACAAAAATTCCCTTCAAATGTATTTACATAATAAAGGAGAATAACATTACCATGGGGTCTGATATCTTTTGGTATTTTATCGATTAATTATTGGAACTTCATATTAAATTCTCTCATTGTTTCATTTTCCTATTTCTTAATCTCATTGAGTACCATTAACAACATTTTATTATCCTTTTTTACTTCCCATTGTTCCAAATTAATCCCTTAAATCCATCTCAATTTCTAACACTATCATCATCAGGGGTCTTGAAGAAACCCCTAAAATCTTCTTCGAAAGACAACTTGAAGCATTTCATCACCACATATTGATGTACAAATCCATTTTCAGTCAAAGTATCCTCAAATGTTGTTACATGGGTTTGAGCTGAAACAACATTGTTACCTAAAAATTTAGAAAGCCACTAGTGATATTTATCTGGTAAGGCATGGGGGGCTCCTTGAAAATACATGATGTCCAAGGATTTGTAGAAGTTCACTTTCCATGATCCCATGATACTTGTTTTACATTGATACCCTATGCTATCAAGAAACAAGCACCCTATATCTTTAAGAGAATCAAAATTCTATGTACCTNTAAAATAGTTTAGGTTCGAAAAATTGAGGAACAATTCTTTGTGAATAACTCCTTGTGGATTATAATTTTTTCATAATTTATTTATGTGGAGTTGCAATATGAGTCTTCAAATAAATATTTGATTCTTTGTTCATAAGTATCGTGAATCACAAACTTCTAATTTTAGGAAATGGAATTTATCCCTAGAAATTATGCCAAAATGTTACCTCATGAACATTTACTTTAAGTGGAAAGTACCTAAAATACAAGTGAAACCCTAGGGGAAATATATAAGGGTTACCCAATGTCACTATTGTAACATCCCCATTATAATCCCCGGTTTGATTAATGATTATGTAGATATAATGTGTGGCTACAACCAAAGCGATGTAATATGAAAATTGTATATATTTGTTTTATTAATAAAATGTGATGCCAACTGCTAAGGGGACATGGAAAAGATATGTGGGTTGAATAGGGGGGAGTGTCTAGGATAATGGCCAAGATGGGTCCAAGGGAGAAATACTAATGTATATTAATTTAACCCATTTTCCTAAATTTTCCATTTCTATCTGAACCTTCCCATTTTGATTGAGTGTTCCCAAAGCTAATAATTGAATACATGTAAGAGGTTGGGTGTGAGGGGTCACATCCCAAAGTTATTGGGAACATGGGGGTTCAATACAATTAGCTTGGGGAAGAGTGTGGGTCAACAAAGGCAAGCCAAAGAGCCAAAGAGAGAGAGAAAGAAACAGAGCTTGGGGAAGAGTGTGGGTCAAGAGGTAAGTCAATTTTTTTTCATGAGAGCCAAGGAGAGAGAAAAAGAAACAGAGATTGAAGCTGATGAAACCATGAAGGAAAAATTCTAGAGAAGGCTGGAACGAATTGGAGCCAAAAAACTAAAGAGACAGTTTGTCAGGCTTTAAGAGTGAACTCTTGTGTGAGTTGAACTAAAAAAACAAGTGTTGGTGTTGGTTTGTTGATATTTTTCCTAACAACATTTTCCCTTGAGTTCCCAGCTGAGATATTCGTAGCTGCTTGTGCCAGAAAGACCATGATAAACAAAAGGGATTCCCAAAGGACCAACATCAGTGAAGGGGTACATTCCCTGGGTTGGACAGGTCAAGAGGAAGAGAGTTGGTGGAAAATTGGGATAGATGTAGGAGAATATCAGTTGGGTAAAGAGTTTTATGAGAGACAGGTTGTCAGGACTGAAGAGTGAACTCTTGTGCGAGTTTCACTAAAATAGAAAGTGTTTATGTTGGTTTGTTGATATTTTTCCTAACAAAAATTTCCCTTGAGTTCCCAGCTGAGAGATTTCTAATTGCATGTGCCAGAGAGACCCTGATAAACGAATGGGATTCCCGATGGAGTAAGATCATTGAAGGGGTACATTCCTTGGGTTGGACAGGTCAAGAGGAAGAGATTTAGTGGAAAATCAAGATAACTGTAGGAGAATATCAATTGAGTTGAGAGTTTTATGAGCTGTGAGTGGACTGTGAGAAACCACCCTCTTTTGTATATTGCTATCCTCAACACGGGGGTGATTGGCTGTTGATATTTGGAACAATCAGTCTATGGTTGGGTGGAATGATCATCCCAAGCAACTGGTTGCACAACTGTTGTGAAAATATAAGTGTTTTATCTTGTTGTTATGTTAAAATATGTGTTTAATTGTTGTGCACGAACTCTATGTATTTGTAAGTGGTTTATATTGTGTTGTAATGAGTTGTTTAGTTTCATTTCATGTTGATTATTAGCATGTGGTAGATGCATCTATTTTTTGGTTGTAGACAATAGCTAAATATATTTTAATTCGTAGTTGTAGGCTAAAGGAAATAAACTAAATGAATTAATTTAGTTAGCATAAATTTCTGTTTTTAAGAGTATTTCGCACCATAATGTCACTCAAATGGCCTGTGGGATGTTATATTATGGTATCATAGCTTCTGGTTCAAACACCAGGATTGTATGGGCCAATATGGCTACAAATTCATGAAATTTGTTGTTGTAGATTTTGTCTATGACTGATTTGAGGGAAAAACAAATATTTTAGGGAGAAATTCCCAACTTCATGAGTGAAATCAGAGTTTTAATGACTTCAGATGATTTGAGAGGGTTAATGGAGTAGAGAAGTGAAGTTGCAGATTGAAATTTGACCTGGAATGTTCAAAATTCGAGTTTTAATGGCCTCCTGTAGAGTTATAGGAAGTTTGGAGAATCAACAACTGAGATCGTGTTTGATCTCATGATTGACGACTGAGATTCATCATGATAAATTTAAAAATTCCTAAGGATTCAACCATTTGAAAGGTTGATGAGATCAACAACCAGGATTAAATCAGGGGTTTTCAAAAGGAGCTAAGCCTTCTGGGCCTCGGGACTTCGGAGGTAAGAGACTTAGGGATGTTGGAACTAAACAACATTCAAATCTCGCCAAAGGAAACCACTCGAAACAGTGACATGACGGTTGATCGAAAACTGGCGGTTTCCTATCCGTTGTCATGGGATCTGATTTATCGTTAAACCCTAACCATATTTTTAGTTGCGAATTAACGTGGGTCATAGATCTAAGGATATTCAAAATCCTTCCTGAGCATTGGATATACGCTATGGTAAAATTCGACGTAGCCCCACTACAAAAGTAAAAAGGTGTTAAACGACCAGAATACCCAAATGTTGAAGTCACGAAGTAACGCGAGCCATAGATCTAAGGATCTTTAAAATACTTCCTGACCATTGGATATACACTACGGTCAAATTCAACGTTGACCCACTCCAGAAGTAAAAATGTGTTAAATGACTAGAATCCCTGAATACCAAAGTCACAAAGTAACGTGGGTCGTAGATATAAAGATCCTTCGGGACCCTTATCGACCGTTATATCAAGTATAGTGGAAGGATAGAGTAATAAGTACCATCAACTGACAAAAAACAGTCATCCCTACTTTATGACCTCTCCAGTAGGTACCCCTTTGGGAATTATTGGGTTAAGGACTGTAAGGGATGTGAAGTCGTGAAATCCCACTGGCCATTAGATCATGGGGAAGAATTCGAGAGAAATGTGAGCCGTTGATCTGAGGGTCCATTGGGATCCTTTCTTAGCCATTCGATCTATTAATGTAAGGAAAGTGTAAAAAATTCCGTGAAGTCTTACTCCGAGAAATGTAAGGTACAAGGGTTAAGAATATCCTGAAAGTCAAAGGCCGGAGTACGTGGTGAGGATTTATGAAACTTTAGAACTTTGAAACGTCGAGACTCTGAGATATTCGAAGATATAGGAAGATGTGTTAAACACAAAATCATCGAAGATCTAAGTAGCTGAAGTTTCCCATGTTGAAGTGTCCAAATCCAATTTGATGGGTCTGCATATGCTATGGTGATGCATCATACTTGGATGGTTCCACGTGGTGTCATGGGATTTGTCACGAGTTAAATGTGGGACCCCCTTTATAAGTCTAAACCTTGTGTTAAGTGCGAACAAATCTCAATCGTTGGATCTAAGGGTGTATCGAACCCTACCACCATATATTTTGGAGAGAAAGGAGACTTCAAGACTTCAAGTCTCCAGAGATGTTGTTGACCTGTACAAAGAACGACGGAGGGATGAAGTCCTAGTATTTGTGAAGACCGTGAGATATTCCCTGCAACCAACAACCATGTCATATTCAGGGGATGATGAACTAGGTCAAAACCATTCCATTTCATATGGAGTGAGATAGGTGAAGCTACATGGATTCCACGCGGTGAAGGGGATGGCTATTGACTAAAGACGCCCTGAAAAATAAAAGTAAAAATCCAGAAGGCTATAACTTTCAAATCAGAGCTTGATTTTGGGAAAGGTTTCAGTAGTTGAAAATCTATTTCATAGAGGAATGCATCTAGGGAATCATAGTGTAAAATTATGAAATACACCCTTAATGAATTGATGAGGAAACAATATGTATTCTAATTAATGAAATGTTATATAATATGCATGTTCTAATAATAATTATTACATGCATATTTCTTGTAGAATTAAAGGTACAAAAAGAAAATTTAGTTATTATATGAGGAATGGAGTTATGGAAGATTCTCAAGGATCTTACAACCATGAGGAAGATCTCATAGGTCTGCATGTCAGCATGAGGAATGTCGATACATAGTCAAATGGAAGAAGAGATAGGCAAGAGCCTGTCACTATGAAAAGTCTGCATAGGGAACTGAAGAGCTACATGGATGATAATGAAAGGATTATGAGGGATCAAGAAGAGATACTTCATAGATTAAATATGTTGCATAATTAAGTCAACAAGGATTCTGGAACCAAGCAACCAACTAGTTCTAGACAAGTATCAACATCTAGATCCCATAGAAAAAGGGATGATCATGTAAATGATAGGAAGTCAAGAAGCATGAGAATACACCATCATTCTCGAAGGGATTACACTAGAAGAACTCATGCAATCTCAGGGCTAGGGAATAGTCCAAGTGTGTCTCCTATTAGGAGGAAAAGAAGAAGACCTGAGGTAGAAATCTTGCAAGGTGAACTCAAGAAAATCAAGCCACCTAATTTCAATGGTGAGAACAGGAAAGGAGAAGAGACATAGGCCTGGCTATTGGAAATGAATAAATGTTCCAGTTGCATGATTACCCATCTCAGGTAGAATCTAGAATATCCACCTACCACTTGCAAGGAAAGACAACTATGTGGTGGGATCAACTTAAGCAATCCAAAAAGCTCGATGAGAAAAGGATCTCATGGAGGCAGTTCAAAGGATATTTCCAAGAGAAATATTTTTCTGAACATTACTATGAGATAAAGATGAAAGAGTTCTTTGAACTCAAGTTGGGAACCATGACAATGGAGGAATATGAGTAGCGATTCTTTGAATTGTTGAAGTATGTTGACTTCTTCAAGGATGAGAAGGTTAAAATCCAAAGGTTTATAAGTGGGTTACCCTCCTTCTATAATGACAAGATTCAATATGATAACCCCAAGACCTTGGAATAAATCATAAGGAAAGAAATTCACATTTATGAACAAAGAAAAGAAAGGCCAGTGTTCCAAAAGACTTGGAATGAAAAGATGAAAGGGAAAATGAATCAAAGGTAGAAAGGGTTTAAGCCACCCTTTTTTAGAAATAACTTCCAAGCAAATCATCAAGGCCAGTCAACTCAAAATGAGAAAAATAATGCAGATTCACTTGGGAAAAGGCCAAGACAACAACCTATTCAATGTTTGGGATGTGAGGGGAATCAATTATATAGGGACTTCCCTCATAAAGGAGAAAGAATGAGCAGTGTCCACAACATTCAGGAGGCTGAAATAGTGAAAGACATGGGAGGAAGCATGCCAAGGATTTATGCAGCCTTGGACAACAAGTAGGTAGAATATCAATCCCTGATGATCGAAGTGGAAGGTAAGATTGATAACCATCCCATAGCAATTTTATTTGATTTCATAGCTAGTCATAGTTACATAAATTCTAACATTGTTGAAATATTTCACTTGCAAAGAAGTAAGCATAAGAAATCTTGGTTAGTTCAGTTAGCCACAAGGGCTAAGATGAAGATCAATGAGTTGGTTAAATATTTTCAAATAGACATGAATGGATTCAACAAGAAGGTAGATGTAAAAATCATATCGTTGGGTTCATATGACTGTCTAATTGGCATGGATTGATTGGAGAAACATCATGTTGTCCTAGACTGTTACAACAAGACAATCACATATCCTGATGAGGAAGGGAAACAAGGAAAGATTCAAGGAATTCCAAGAGCTGTAGATGTTAGAGAGATTTCAACTATGCAGTTGAAAAATAGCTTCAGGAATGGATGTCATATGTTTGCAGCCCATAAGGAGGAGGAAACCAAAGATAAAATGGCAAGCATTGAATACCATCTAGTCTTGAGGAATTGTGAATATGTTTTTAGAGAAATTTTATGATCCAGATTTATGAGTGGAACAAAATGAATAGTTGAATGAATACAATAACACAGAGATACAAAGAACAACAACAAATATCCAGTGAACAATAACTTCCATTCAATAAATAAAATAGACTGAAACTGTAAAAATTCAGAATTAAAAACAACTTGCTCGAATGGTGGTATCTATCCCTGAGAAGAGATGTGGCTGCTAAGTGCATCCGTCTAAGAAAAACGATTACAATGAGGCTCTAGAGGCCTTTTTAACATTACTCATGAATGCCAAAACCCTAGACATCCAAAAAAATAACCCTAGAAGATGAAACGCCAAAAGTTATGTGGGCCCCGATGGGTAAGTTGGTACCTCAACTTCCCAAGGTCATAAATTTTGCATACGACCTCTGTTTAAGGCACGTGATAGCCCATTGGAAAGGTCATTTAGAGAAATACACATTATGTCATCATACTCTAACTCCATTTACATTTTGAATGTGTCAAGCCAAAAACCCAATGTTTAGGCCCCCAAAATGGCCCTGGAAGTACAAGAAGGTGTCCTAACATGAAAACTTCCAAAATAAGCCAATTGGATTAGGCGGTCGTCCACCAGTCTCGACCTGGAAGATGTCTAGGTATTTAGACAACCCTGAAAGTGTATAACCCACAATTACAAATAAGTACATAAGAACGTGATGAACTAAAAATTGTCAAGATGACCTAGTTGGAATAGGTGGGTGCCCACCAATATCCACCTAGATCATTATAGGTTTTCCACCCAAGAGAAACAATGATTTCTCTATTTATTTAGTGCCAGGAGCTTCCCCAATGTCTAAGACACCATACGAAATGGGTACACTAGAATTGAAGGACTTACATATGCAACTTGAAAAAGAGTTAAAAAGGGGTATATATTCCCAAGTGTGTCACCTTGGGGAGCCCCGATTATTTTTGTGAATAAGAAGGATGGAAACTTAAGGCCATGTATTGATTTTAGGCAACTTAATAAGGTTACCATAAATAATAAGTATCCTTTTCCCATAATTGATGATTTTTTTGATGAGCTGAATGGTGCAAGACTCTTTTCAAAGATTGACTTGAGATCAAGCTATCATCAATTAAGGATAAGGGAAGAAGACATCAACAAGACATCATTCAGAAAAGGATATGGCCATTATGAATTCACAATAGTGCCATTTGGGCTATCAAATATGTGTCTGATGAATGGAGTGTTCAGAGAATACCTAGACAAGTTTTTGAATGTGTTCTTAGATGATATACTAATCTATTATAAATCATAATAGGAGCATGAGAAACATTTAAGAATGGTGTTGCAATTTTTAAGAGAGCACAAATTATATGATAAGCTAAGTAAGTGCATATTTTATCAAAATAAGATTTACTACTTGGGGCATATAATATCAACAACAGGGATAAAAGTTGATCCTGAGAAGATAGAGGCCATTAGAGGATGGGCAACACCAAAGAATGTGACATAGGTCAAATCATTTATGGGTCTTGTCAGTTATTACCGAAGATTCATAAAAGGGTCCTCAAAAAATTGCAAGTCCAATCACCTCTTTGCAAAAGAATGGAGTGGAGTTCGAATGGACTTCCAAGTGTGAAGAGAGTTTTCAACAATTGAAGGGAATATTGAAAAATGCACCAATATTGAAGATTGCAGATCCAAACGAAGATTTTTTTGTGTGCATTGATGCATGCAAGGAAGGACTCAGTGGATTTCTTATTCAAGGGGACCATGTGGTATGCTATGAGTCCAAAAAACTAAAAAAGCATGAGATAAATTACACTACAGATGACTTGGAGTGAACAACGATTGTACATGCATTGAAAATGTGGAGGAATTACATTATGGGTAAAAAATTTGAGACAAGGACATACCATTGTGGTCTGAAGCATTTTTTTGGGAGACCAACACTAAATGCTAGGAAAACTAGATGGTTGGAATTTTTGAATGAATATGACTTCGAAATTAAGCATATAAAGGGAAGGAAAATCAAGTGGTTGATTCACTCAATAGGATAGATCATGAAGTGCATATTGCAGCCATTAGCATGTACATGACAGATCTGAAAGACAAAATTGTTGCAACAACAAATTCAGATTA
Source organism: Picea mariana (assembly GCA_032191745.1). Taxonomy (NCBI): domain Eukaryota; kingdom Viridiplantae; phylum Streptophyta; class Pinopsida; order Pinales; family Pinaceae; genus Picea; species Picea mariana. Next base: position 39,552 of record JASDQU010305544.1, on the reverse strand, counting down.
GAATTATTTAAAAATAAAAGAGACATTATAACAAGGTAATTTTCAACATAAATTTAATTATTATGAGTTGAAAGAAGATGTAATTATCATGTATAAAGGTAAGGTGTATGTGTCAAATTCCGGGGAGATGAAAAATGCAGTGTTGAAGGAGATGCACAATGTGCCATATGACGGGCACCCATGATATTATAAAACAATTGCAGGAACAAGAAGCCAATATTTTTGGCTAGGAATGAAGAAATAAGTGGCTAATTACATAGCCCAATGTTTGGAATGCCAAAAAAGTAAAGATAAAACATAGAAACCCAACAGGTTTTCTACAACCATTGCCCATTCCAGAATGGAAGTGGGAAGTAGTTAAAATTTATTTTATTACTAAGCTCCCCAGAACAGTGAAGCAACATGATTCCATCATGGTGGTGGTGGATAAATTGACTAAAGAAACACATTTCATTCCAGTAAAGGCTACACACAAGGAAAAAAATATTGCAAAAAATTATATGAGAGAAGGTGCTAGGCTACATGGAGTGCCTAAAGCAATAGTTTCAGATAGAGATCCAAAGTTTACTTCTAATTTTGGAAGGGTTTGTTCAAGGGATTTGGGAAAAATTTGAATCTTAGCACAACATATCATCCAGAGTCAGATGGACAAATAGAAAGGAATAATAGGATAATTGAGGAGATGCTTAGAATGTATGTGATCGATCAACCATCAAAGTGGGAAGATTATATTCATTTAGTTGAATTTTCCTACAACAATGGGTATCAGGCCTCATTGAAAATGAGTACATTTGAGGCATAGTATGGAAGAAAATGTAACACACCAGTGAGTTGGGATAACCAAACAGACAGAGTAGTTGTTGGGCCAGATTTGTTAAAAGAAATGGAAAACTACAGAATTTTATTTCTAAGTATTGTGATGTAAATTTTCATATATGTATATCGACATAGAGTGCACCGAGGATTTCATGCAATTGTAAGGGAGGGGGAATGTAACATCCCCATTATAATCCCCAGTTTTATTAATGATTATGTATATATAATGTGTGGCTATGACCAAAGGGATGTAATATGTGAATTGTATTTCTTTGTTTTATTAATAAAATGTGATGTCGACTGCTAAGGGGAGATGGACAAGAGATGGGGGATGAATTAATCCACAAGAGGGGGGAGTGTCTAGGATAATGACCAAGAGGGGTCCAAGGGGGAAATACCCATGTATATTAATTTAACCCATTTTCTTAAATTTTCTATATGTATGTGAACCTTCCCATTTTTGATTGAGTGTTCCCAAACCCAATCATTGAATACATGTAAGAGGGTGCGTGTAAGGGGTCACATCCCAAATTTATTCGACACATGGGGGTTGAGTAAAATAATCTTTGGTAAGAGTGTGAGTCAAGAAAGGCAAGTCGAAGAGAGGAAATTCGTATGTGTGGGGACAATAGTTTGGAGTTAGTCACGTTTTTTGCATGAGAGCCAAGGAGAGAGAAATAAATATATCTTGAATGTGATGATCCATGGAAGAAGAATTCTAGAGCAGGATGGAGCATAATTGGAGTGAATTGGAGCTGGAAAACTGAAGTGTTAGGTTGTCAGGCCTGAAGAGTGAACTCATATGTGAGTTGCACTAAAACAACAAGTGTTGTTAATTTGCTGATAGTTTTCCTAAAAAAAAATTCCCTTGAGTTCCCAGTTGAGAGATTCCTAGCATCCTGTGCTAGAGAGACCCTAATAAATGAATGGGATTCCTGAGGGACTGAGATCAATGAAGGGGTACATTCCTTGGGTTGGACAAGTCAAGAGAAGAGAGTTGTTGGAAAATTAGGATAGATGTAGGAGAATATTAGTTGGGTTGAGATTTTTATGAGAGACGGGTTGTCAGGCCTGAAGAGTAAACTCCTATGTGAGTTGCACTAAAACAACAAGTGTTGTTGTTGGTTTGTTGATAATTTTCCTAACATAAATTTCCCTTGAATTCCCATCTAAGATATTCCTAGTTGTTTGTGCTAGAGAGACCCTGATAAATGAATGGGACTTGTAAGGGACTGAGATTAGTGAAGGGGTACATTCTTTGGGTTGGACAGGTCAAGAGGAAGAGAGCTGGTGGAAAATCAATACAGTGGTAGGAGAATATTAGTTGGGTTGAGAGTTTTATGACATGTGAGTGGACTATGAGAGACCACCCTCTTTTGTGGATTGCTAGCATCAACTCGGGGGTGACTGGCTATTGAGATTTGGAATAGTCAATCTAAGGTTGGGTGGAACGTCCATCCCAAGCAACTTGTTGCACAACTATTGTGAAAATATAAGTGTTTTATCTTGATGTTATGTTAAATTATGTGTTTAATTGTTGTGCATGAACTCAGTGTATTTGGAAGTGGTTTATATGTTGTTGTAATGAGCTGTTTAGCTGCATTTTCATGTTGATTATTATCATGTGGTAGATGCATCTATTTTTTGGTTGTAGACAATAGCTAAATATATTTTAATTCGTAGCTATAAGCTACATGAAATCAACTAAATGAATTAATTTAGTTAGCATAAATTTTTGCTTTAAAGAGTATTTTGCACCATAATGTCACTTAGATGGGTTGAGGGACATTACAACTATAGTGAATCCTTTACTCTCTTTAGGCTAGGCACAAGGGGGGGGCTCGACAACTATATTTGATTTATGATGAAGACTTAGGGTTCATTTTAGATTTAGAATATAGAAAACAAAATGATTTTAGGGTAAAATCATGAATGTGGGTAACACTTTTGTGAGACCCAGGTTGCGAAAATTGCTAATGGAAATTTTTTGTTCAAACTATTTAACTTTTTCAACCAAACTCTTTAACTTTTTCGGCTGAACGTTAAATCTAATGGTGCCCTAAAAGTTTGTGCCACTGGATAAATGTGTCATATTTTGTTGTCCGACAACCATGTTTTCGATCGAGATACCATTTTGGATGAAATAAAGTTTCTGCCGAAATATGTTTTCGGCTGAAATAGTCTTTCAATAGAAAAATTAGTTCAATCAAAAGTTGTTTTATATACATAAGCTTCATTTTTCATTCAATAGTTTCTCTCTCCTATCATTTTCTGTTTCCAATATAGTTTAGTTCCCACCATACAACACCTAAGTGACATTAGTGCGATTCCACTGAAGTGGAATTGTATCACATTCTTCGTTTATTTCATTTTCTTTCCATGCATTCCTTCTCTGAATAATACAGATAATATATCCCCTTCCACTGATTAACCCTTACATTTATGGGTTAACTAGGATTTTTCTTGGTCGAGATTTCGAGTTATTTTGGTGAGAATTTGATACCCCTCGATTTTTCATTTTCTTCTACTCGGTTAATGAATTTGATTTGGGAGTGACATTGCTAGATACGATACAACACTTGAGCAACACTAAAAGCACTCAAGTGGCACCAACAACATTGTGTTTTCACCTTCTTCCATGTAAGTTATGTATAAAATCTAAAGGATATCTGCGATATGTAATTAAAGTATGAACTTAATTTTTTCTTTTGAATTTCAATAGCTAAAATGAATCATACTTTATCCTTTCCGTAGTAATGATGTATTATAAACTCAATTTGTAACTTCTTACTATCCATTCTTGATTTTTACATTTCCTAATTCTTTAATCTCCCAATTTCTTGTTTGGAAATTCTACTCTACACGTTACATGTTGCCATAATCTACCATTGCTTAGGTAGTGGGGAAACACCTAGTAGCTTGGATTAAATATGAATTTTGCATAAACCTCCCTGTTGTGAACAAAGAAAGAAGAGCAAGCCTTTATTATTTGTATTTGTGGGTGGCTAAGGTATTTGTATTCTTCAATTTCGGTAAAAAGGAACAAAATTACACAACATAGGAAGCTTAGCAAGACACACTTCAAGCCCACTTCTAATTTATGTAACAAGTTATCTTTAAGAACATACAAAATAATGATAAATAAGTGAAATTGATAACAATTGGATTTTAGATAGTAGGATATCACAACATTGAATTCTTAGTATGATTTGGCCAACATAATTTCTTTTGGTGGGTTGGACTATATTTGTAAAACTAATGTTGGGTCCAATTACAATAACTGAGTTTTCCATTTTCATGCCTTAGTTTAGTGATAAACCAAGACATAACTCACTCCGGTATTGAATTCTTAGTTAGTATGATTTGGCCAATGTAATTTCTTTTAGTGGGTTGCAGTATTATCCATTTGTCTTTGTGCTAAGTTACCATTCTCTATATACATTGGATTGAATCATTTCAACCTCCTACATATGAGTTGGTTTACATGTACATATTTTGATGTGCATTTAGGTCTACACAGGAGATTCAAAATATTTTTATATGACCTCCTACCATAAATTTAATCACATCACATGATTAACCTCTCAACAATAATCCACATGGTTTTAAATTTAACATGTATAAATAATTTTATGGATATTAAAATAAGATTAAAAGAGAACATGTTCATCAACAATAAATAAAAATTGTCTTTTTGGCAGTGAACAACGACTTGCTCACATTTTTTCTAAGGCAAATTTTAGGAGTAATATGAAAATAGTTAATTCTGTTATCACTCCAGGAAACTCTCCTAGGCTGTAAGTCAGAGATGCCTGGTAACTCAATCTTTTTAGGAACTATTTTCTCAATAATGTGTTGGGGTTTGGATCAAGATGAATATCTGAAACTCTGAGTTATATTCTCAAGATAGTCTTAACTATAATCATGCAACACAAGGCCTTCAAGAGCTATTGTCAGATAGGTTTGAATAATAGGTGGATGAGAAAACTAATCAATCAAACAGAACATATATAAAACCATATATATATGATGGGTCAAAAACTAGCCAAGGATGCTTGTGATTCTTGCTTAATAACCAAAAGTAAGATGATAGTTACCAGGGTCATTAAACAGAGACAAAATAATTAATTCCACTCATAAGCATAGAGATAGATAAAAGAAGGTCTGACAGTAACAAAAAAAGAAGCTTGCTGGCTGATCTATTAAAGAAAGTGTCTTGTTACAAAACAGTAGCATCTAGAGCTCAAAATCGAACCCTTGCTTCATATTCCATCCTAAGCTTTATAGCTTTGCAAAGTAGTTTTGAGATCCTGAAAACAAGGATCAAATCTACTAAAGATAGTAACTCAAAATTCAGTTGCAAAATATGTGGGATGATCCCCAAAAATGAGGTCAATCCTAGATTTCATGGTCTTTCTCTCTACTTGATTGTTGGTGAAGTGCAGGATAGCCTCCCAAGGCTAAATGATGACTCTCCAAGAGAGGCGAATTCGAATCTGTTGAGGTGGCAAAGTGTCCTGATTTTCTGTCTTTGTCAAAGATATCAAAAACCTTTGAAACACCTCCTCTTTCCACAATCTGTCAAAAATAACTGTTGGATTTGACTTGATAATTCACCACCTGTCTATTCCAAGAGGTTTCATCTCATTCTGATTCGAAATTTCCTGATCTGGGCGAAATTTCAAGTATTCTGGTCATTACAGGATTTTGGTGGTTAACATAGAAGACTTATGGTGGGTTAACTACTGAAAGAACTGCTTTCGGTGGTTAATGAACAGTCGTCTTGTTCGCCTAAACCACCGAAAAGGAAGATTTTACAGAAATAAACTGCCTTGGGAAAAATCAAATTTCTCAGTCATGGAGAGTCCGTTTTGCATGCTTAAATAGTCGATCGACATCTACAAATCCTGAGATTTCCAATGGTGCTTTCAAATATGCATTTGGATCCAGAGAATCTAGTCAAATGTTCCCTACAATATTAGGCATAATTTTTTTCAAAAATGCCAGTGCTTTTTTTGGTCGCTAACATCTGGCTCCAACTGGGATGGATACCTTCCTGTGAGGTCTCCAAGAACCTAGCAGACCTTGTGCCTTTAGTATTGGTCCATGGAGTCATTCAACCTTTTCTGTGGTTAATGAGCACACATAGGCTCGCCTAAACCACTGAAAACATAAACTTACCCAAAAACCAAAACTTAATGAATCTCAATTACCTGCAAGAGTACAAAGACCTCAGGGTTTGCTAGACAAAGCTCCTCTCTCTACTTACAACGCTTCCAATTCTCAGTATGAGGTCAATAGGCACATCCACCATGACTATCTTCCATGATTAGGAGAGAAATGAGGATTTTCACCAATTGCATATTTCAGCCTTCCAGAAACATAATGAGGAAACCAAGTTGCACCACCAATAGCATTTTCATGAGGTATAGAAGCAGGATCAAGGACTATAGTAAACCAAAGATCCACTAAATTGTGTGAATGATCATAAATAAGCCATAGATAATTCTACAATACTAATAAAAACTCAGGCTGTGAAGCCACCAACGGAGGGTGTTGCCGGTTGCAACCATGTCTCTGTAAACCTTTTCTGGATCGTGTATCAATACAGCAACAGCTTCTGATACAAAGCATTTTTAGATCTTCTGATATGTGCAGATAGCCTTCCAAGGCTCGTAGATGTGCTTTGATCATGATATCCTGAAGATGAAGTTCGAGTTGGGTGATGTGTCTTCTGATTCCTGATATTTTGCCCTTTAAAAATGACCAAATATAGTCAAAAAACATCTTTTTGACTTTCTTCTTCAAGAATAGTGTTTAGGCTTGATTTGATAATTCATAATCATCATATTCCAGAAGATTTCACATCATTCCAACTTGAATAGCTCGAATCTGGGTAGAATTTTGAATATTCTGGTTAAAACAACTTTTTGTGGTTAACAGTATTTGGATTTAAGCACCTTATGCACCGAAAGCACTTCTTTTCGGTGGTTAATGAGCACTGGAGGGCTCGCCTAAACCACAGAAAAACAAAAGTATTTCAAAAGTCAAAATATCAAAATTCTGATTACCTGCATGTTTGTAAATAACTTCAGGGATTCTTAGATGAAGCTCCTTTCTCTCTGACTAAACTTGTAATCTTCTCCTGATGGGTTTCATCTTGCAACTCTCCTTTCATAAAAGTGGAAATTTGAGCAAGGGCCTCTAATCCAAGTGGTCTAGCTGATGGGACTGCTTGTTTCTTCAACCACAATATGAGAAGTCTAAGTTTTTTATACAAAGATGCATTCTCTTTCATTAGTAGCTTGTTTCTTTCAATTGTCTTCTCATGTCTCTTCTTGACTTCTTTTGTACTATCTACAAAACCTTATCTTGAAAAATGTGACGGTCACTGAAATCTACTCTGTCAATGTGTGCTGCACCCAGCTACACAATAAAAGAAAAGATTTTCAATCTTAAGCTCTTTCGTATGGCTAACGAAAGTGACTCTAGACAACCAATGCCAGAAACACACAAAACAACCATATTGTGCATTATGTTCAAAGGAATCATTGAAGGTTGGCACTGTAATCTGAAAAAAATAGCATGGAACCATTCTGCTACCAGAAATAGGGATTTCCTCCTCAAGTACACATTCCAACATAGTTATGATAGATTTATGTTTTTCTTTTGATATCAAATCTGTATGTTGCAAGACTATTATATCATCCCGTCTCAATGCAATCAAAGATTCTCTCAATGGCCCATGTGGTATCAACCTTCTATTGCCCCAAAGGGTTACATAGTTTACCATTACAATCTCCAAGTCCTTGGACAAGCTCCAATGCTTTCTTGCTGCTTGAAATGACTAAAATTGGTGTGGATGTTGTTCTCTTCATTAGGGACATAAAAGGGAAACAAAAGACCTCGAAAAACTCATTTCTAAGAACTCTGCATGCCATCATCCAGAATGACAATTCCAATTCCATTCCCAATCTTGTTAGCAGTCACCTTGGACTCCCTAAACTGGCAATTATGTTCTTCCCTGTCTCCTCTTCTATGAAATTCCATCACACCATATCTTTGAAAAATAATGCAGCAATATTCAACCTGTTTGGTCTGATCCAATTTTTGTAGTAGTACCAATTAGATGTCTTTGAAGCATTCTGGCTTCATCTCCACCTCCATAGCCCTTGCTAAGAATGAGAGGACAAAGCCCGGCCTCCGAAAAGAGAAACGCAAGGAACTCTGTCATTGGGGTCTTTCCATTTCCACCCCACATCAAATTTGCCCACACTTATCACAGGCGCTGCCAACCTTTTCTGTTTGAATAAACCTTAGAGATATATCATCTTGTGGGCTTGGAGAGCAAATGAATAGAGGTGAGATGCTGCTGTTAGAAAAAGAAACAAACAACGGTAAAGTGGGGATACTTGCTAATTTGGTGCCATGAATACCGAGTCACTGATTGGTTCATTATTTTTTTCCATAAAAATAGCGATATGATTGCTACGTCTGTCCTGTTGTTTTTTATTGCTCCCATTGGGAATCCATATCGACCCTTGTCATATCACGATCACAATATTCAGATCTCTTCTCATATTCTAAGGCCTTATTCCACTGTAAAATATGAACGATCATTTGGATGTACATCCTGAGATATGGTATGCTGCATATCCTCGGTGATATTGCCTATCTCATTCACTTCACTGAGAAATTGAAAGTATGCATATGGTACCACACCATCTGAATCGTATGGAACTGGAAAGAATTGTCGATAACACAAGATGGCTATCATCAAACCTAAAATACCTCCTGCAAACACATTCTGCCAGTGGTGCCAATAATCATCTACTCGTGAAACGCCAATCAGGGCAGCTGCCAAAAGAAATCAGGTCGAGATCGACCAACTGCCTTTTTTATTGAATCCGTGATCACTGCAGTAATTACATGCGCGAATTTGAATGGGAAAACACTTATGGTAATACCAAAGATAATTCTAAACACAACAGTCTTGACTGGCAAGAGAAGAAAGAATACAACATTCTATAAGCAAATTCAAATTAATGTTATGATCCAGGTGCGCCAAGTCCCATTTTCTGCCCCAGTATTGTCAATTGTTCAACCAACTCTAACCCAGTAAGGACCTCTGTTGTCCCATAAATAATATTCTTTACAGGTTGTTGTCCTTGTGCTAATTCTTGCAGGCTTCCATACTCAATATAATTTCCTTCCCCTATCATGAAGACTATTACCTCCTTGAAAGGGCCCTTTGAGTACGTGCCTATCATAGAACTGGATTTAGGAGCCCATGGATCAAAGAGAAAATATTCCTCAATATCTGGACTAGGCCTTGCTTCCATCATTGCTTCTACTGTCCTTACCATTGCGATCTGCTTGCCACCAGAAAGAAAGCTCTTCATGCCTGTAGTTACTACACTAAGGGACTGCCCATATAATTTCTCTGCTCAGTCAACAATGTTATTTCTGCTTCCAGCACTAGGTGATATTAGTGACATATTTAAATATTTTATCCTCTACACTTAATGAAAAGCTGAAAGATCCACCTCATCCTCCTTTAGTACTAATTCTATGGCTTCAACTTTTGCTATTGGTGTAGTTCCAGAAACAAGCAGATATATGATAGCAAGTCGCAACTTATCCATCTTGGTACCCTTCCTTCTCACAATAGTTAGCAGTGCATTTTTTGTCAATGCTACCCTTTGCCAACATGTCATCCTCTATAGCGCAGTAGGAATTCAGTGATTTCTCAAAGAGATTTACTGGCAGGGTATCACTGTTGACTATGAGATGATGGAGCATTATGATACCACTCACCACTGTAGTCAGAAGTATTTACATGAGAAAATGAAACAAAATATTTGGGTGTGTAAGGAATGTAATAACCAGAAGGATCATAGTAATATTAATAAGGCAGAGGCATGGAGCTCTGAATTAGTTGAGGATTGCATGGGGTATGGCATACAAGAAAACCCTCTAACACACCCTCAAAATTTAGAAATAGATTTTTTGACTCTTTCTATCACTTCAGATTTGAAAACCTATCAGTTCCAGTATCCTTTAGCATTGGGAATGGTGTCAATTAGCCTATGAAACCAATCTCTAAAAACTCTCAAGCTCTGTGCAACTAGTCTTTAAATACCTTCAAAACCTGCCTTTATTCAACCAATGTTAACTATTATTTCTGCTGCAATCTGGAAATGCTCGGGCAGCGAGCTTATTTCCTACTCCTACACTAACCAGCTCTGCCATTTTTTAAGTGAATGATGATTTCCATAGTAGCCATCCAAGCAATTTTAATATTGAAGAAATCTCGTCTTTATCACTGATCAACAAATGATGTTGAACATGCAACCGCAGTGACAAGGAGCTTTTCAGGAAACCATACTTACCTGAAAACATGGGCGAGTTGAAGAAATCTAAAACTTTCAATCCCTCTGAAAAGTATAACTCCATGAAGGCTGCCACTGGATCCTTGAAAAGAAGATAAGAAACACGCTACTTCTCGGGAAACAATTGCACATCACTGGTAACCTCTTGCTCAGCCACGACTGTTCCTCTACAAGAATAATGATCATCTTCTTGTCCTTTTGAGATCAACTCGTGATCATCAAAAACTACAATTTCGTTATCAGAATGATGCTGACAAGAGGATAACAAAACAAGATTTCCATCACCTGGATTAGGCTCAACTGAGAACATATAATTTATTATGCAATCATCAGTCATCATAGGCTCTTCTTGATTTACAAACTGATCATAAGCTTCACATGCATACCTGTCTCTGGAATACTCAGCGAACACTGAAAAATCTGACCCTGAAACTAAATTTAACTTACGTGTTGGCTGTTGTCCCAAATCTGCTCCAACCTCATTTCTCTCCTGCTCAACCATGGCTGTTCCTTTGCTGGAAAACTGATCACCTTCTTGTTCCCTGTCTCTAGAACATTCTACCAATGTTGACGAATTCAGATCTGAATCTGAAATAAGCTCGTATGCTTTCTATTGTTCTAAATCTGCTTCATACTCATTACCTTCCTGCTCAGAATCTGAACCATAGTGACATTGTTTTTGCTCATGTGCGAGAAGATTGTCAAAGTCAACCCGCTGTCGGATCCTCCTGGAAGCACGGATATTCTCCTCCACCTCTTGAGCATCTTCAAACAAGTTCCCTAACGATGAAGATTTCCTTTCTAGCAAAAGAAGGACAAGTTCATTATGCTGAGCCATAAGATAATATACCATGGCAGCAATCTCAGTAGGCCGAATCTCCAATGGGATGTCATAATAAACATGGTAAAACCTTCTATTGAAAACATGCAAGGCTTCATCCTGCTCTCGTTTCAAAGCGTAGAAATCAGCAAGGTATGAATCTAAAGATTTGTAATTGCCCCAATACTTCAGGAAAGCATTAGACAACTCGGTCCAAGAGCCAATTGAATTAGTTCTCAGACCCTTGAACCAAGCAGCAACATCTTTGATCAAAGATTTTGAAAACATTCTCATGATCACATCTTCATGCGCAATTGAAAAACGATCAACAAAATCCAAAAAGGATTCTGCATGTCCCTCGGCTGAAGCTTGATTCTCTTCGGAAAACAAAGGGAGATATTCATAATAGTCATCAGGATAAGGATGAAGAAGATGGGGTAGCTGTAAAGGTTTGAACATCTTCATCCAGATCTTAACTTGAAAAGATGTGGGCTGATCATGAGAGATGGTAAGTTGTTGATCAGGTTCAGAAATTATGGCCAGAGGGGCTGAGATTTGGACAGGTTTTGAAACAAGTTCAACCTCCTCAAGGTTGTATGAATGCTCAGATTCAGAGGGAATCTGAATGCAGATCTTGTCTTTAGGAATATGCCGAGGTAAAGATATAGAATCTACATCTACAATGTAGGGATGTTGGGTTTCCTCTTCTAAAGACAGATATATATAAGAAGGATGATGATTTTCTGAATATACAAAGCAGAAAATAATCCTCCTTACACGTGAAGGGAAAAGCACGAAAGAGTTGATAAATAAATACAATAGTTCATGAAGCAGACTAATGAACTGGTACCTGGATTTGAAATTCAACTCCTTCATCTTCTGTCAACCGGATCCTCCCCAGTGGAGTCTTTAATCATGGAGTCGCCAGATAGAAGATTACAACCAATATAATGCTTAGCCTTTGTCTATCATCAAAAGATGAAACTATGTCGTCTCCCAGGGAAGCTTGCTTCATTATCCGTTCCCCGGCAACGACGCCAATTTGTTATCACTCCAGGAAACTCTCCTAGGCTGTAAGTCAGAGATGCCTGGTAACTCAATCTTTTTAGGAACTATTTTCTCAATAATGTGTTGGGGTTTGGATCAAGATGAATATCTGAAACTCTGAGTTATATTCTCAAGACAGTCTTAACTATAATCATGCAACACAAGGCCTTCAAGAGCTATTGTCAGATAGGTTTTAATAATAGGTGGATGAAAAAACTAATCAATCAACTAGAACATATATAAAACCATATATATATGATGGGTCAAAAACTAGCCAAGGATGCTTGTGATTCTTTCTTAATAACCAAAAGTAAGATGACAGTTACCAGGGTCATTAAACAGAGACAAATGAATTAATTCCACTCATAAGCATAGAGATAGATAAAAGAAGGTTTGACAATAACAAAGAAAGAAGCTTGCTGGATGATCTATTAAAGAAAGTGTCTTGTTACAAAATAGTAGCATCTAGAGCTCAAAATCGAACCCTTGGTTCATATTCCATCCTAAGCTTTATAGCTTTGCAAAGTAGTTCTGAGATCCTAAAAACAAGGATCAAATCTACTAAAGATAGTAAATCAAAATTTAGTTGCAAAAGATGTGGGATGATCCCCAAAAATGAGGTCAATCCCAGATTTCATGGTCTTTCTCTCTCCTTGATTGTTGGTGAAGTGCAGGATAGCCTCCCAAGGCTAAATGATGACTCTCCAAGAGAGGAAAATTCGAATATGTTGAGGTGGCAAAGTGTCCTGATTTTCTGTCTTTGTCAAAGATATCAAAAACCTTTGAAACACCTCCTCTTTCCACAATCTGTCAAAAATAACTGTTGGATTTGACTTGATAATTCACCACCTGTCTATTCCAAGAGGTTTCATCTCATTCTGATTCAAAAATTCCTGATCTGGGTGAAATTTCAAGTATTCTGGTCATTACAGGCTTTTGGTGGTTAACATAGAAGACTTACGGTGGGTTAACTACCGAAAGAACTGCTTTCAGTGGTTAATGAACAGTCATCTTGTTCGCCTAAACCACCGAAAAGGAAGATTTTACAGAAATAAACTGCCTTGGGAAAAATCAAATTTCTCAGTCATGGAGAGTCCGTTTTGCATGCTTAAATAGTCGATCGACATATAAAAATCCTGAGCTTTCCAACGGTGCTTTCAAATCTGCATTTGGATCCCAGGAAGCTAGTCAAATGTTCCCTACAAGATTAGGCATCATTTTTTTTAAAAATGCCAGTGTGTTTTTTGGTCGCTAACAAATTCTACAAAGTTGTTGGATCCAATCAACAAATCTTCCTTCACCTAAATTAGATTAGATTCTAATAAGAAAATAACACAACTGATGGGTTTTCTATATGCACTAAAAACCCTCAATTAAATTGTCAACCCGAGGTAAGTAAACTTAGAGTTGTAGCACTATATGTGCCAAGGAAGAAAGGATAGATGTAGTATAGTATAACTAAGGAAATGGTCTATCTAAGGGCTAATCTACTTAAGCAAAGACTATTAATGAGAAAACCCTATCAAGGAACTTAAACTATTTATCCTAAGTAACTTTTTAACAATGGATCGATGGATTGTCCTAAGAAAGCAAATGAAAACTCTACTTTGAAAAAATCAACTTAATCAATAAAATGAGAAAAATCAAGCCATATATTTAATCTATTCACTTAATGAACAATAGCAATAGAAAACTAATCTAATCAATCTATTCAAAATCAATGAGCAACAACAAGTAAACAAGCAGACAAACAAGCGACTACCCTATTAAAACTTATGAAGCAAGTAAACTAATCAAAACTACTCAACAAGTAACTAATCAAACTATCAGCAAGTGAACTCTATTCTTAAGATAAAACTCATAATTACTTCTAAACTACAAAGGGAAATATTAACCTATTGAATTGAAAGCATCATGACAATATTCAAAGATTAATAAAAAACTACTCTTTAATCTACAATAACAAGAAAGCTTTAAATATAATGATGATGATGATGATGTCTTCTGTGTCTTATGACATCACGATGGCATCTAACAATTCATGATAACTCAAGAGGGATAAATTCAATATTAACATCTATAGGAAAATAAAAATTATGAATCAAGAAATCTAACGAGAACTTAGCCATTATAGAAGAAATATCAACTACTCTGAAAATCCCTGTGATTCTTCAATTTATGCATTAATCATCAACAATAAAGAAAACATTATTCTATTTAATTGAAATGCATTCTTATGCTAATGTAAGAAAATTCACACCATTAGAGACTTATAACTAAAAACTTAACTCAAACTCAAACTTTGAATTAAAATTGCAATCTAGATCTAGAATGGAAATTTCACGAAATAAACTAGACTAATCTTATTATTAGCAATTCAAACTGCAAATTGAAATACTCATAAAAACATAATTCCAATTCTACTTCTATCTCAACATATGACATGAAAATTAATAAGAAAACTAAATACACAAACTGGATAAGCAAACTGAGAATTAAAATCAAAATTAGCAACTATTCATCCATCGAAACCTTGCCAAAGAAACTCTATATTCTGCATTAACTCAATACTATGTTTTACTCAATACTTTGTTCTAACTATTCTACTTCAATCTGCAAAAATTCAAACTAGCATTTAATCACGCAACAAGGTTAGTATCTAAGCTTGCAAGCTAATTACTAATTAATTTAAAATACACAACATATTAACTATCCTTTACAAGCAACCTGCAAAATGGAAATTGAAACAATTAAATTATGAACAACAAACACACAACATGTTAAAATGATGAAAACACATATACAAGAAAATGAAAGAAATGCCAATTGCACAAGTTAAATATCTAACTATTCACCCGGACCACTAGTGGGCCCCCAAGTAGGTTGTGGCTACTTCTCAACAGTGAATCACGAGTCGAATCAACACACTTCTGGCATTTAAATTAAAAACACAATTTTGCACAAGTTTGTGGAAATGTCTTGAATTACACAGCAAAAAATAATTCTAGCAATTCCTGACAAGTCTTAACAATCCTTAACTATTTGTCTGACCACTGCTGTGGTATTTATACAGTTACAATTCGAGAGGTCGACCACTGAAAGGGTCGACCTCCTCTAAAAACAACGAATTCTATTAAATGTGTTCTAACTTCCTATGGCTTCTAGAAACCAAACGATCCACTGAACGCTCAACATAACAACTCAATCCAAGATGTCAAGAGCTCAGTAGTTGGAGGCCACGAGGGTGAACAAAACCCATGTTGTCGTTTCGCCCAACAAAGGACATCGATATAACAACCACCAACTCGCCCACGGTTTTAGTGCTGGATGGAGTGCCGGATGAGCTACTGTATGGAAAAACACCATGCGATTTTTCCCTGTGACACATAGATCATGCATTAGCTTCCTGTAATCATTAAATCAAGTTGAACTAAACTCAAAATCATTACAAAACATCAATTATACTTCCTAGCATGAGCTATGATGATTTGATATAAAAATCCTTCAAAACTTCTTCAAAATAGTTAAATACACATATAATACCGGTCAAAAAGGATTTAATCAACATCATTACTTAACCAAATCATGAGATGAACAATACCCCCACACCTAAGATTTTGCAAGTCCCACTGCAAACAAAAATGAATTGCTCCATATGACTAGACTTGCTAAGAAGGATTAGCTTTAGAAGCTTCTCCCTCTTGTCCTGAAGATTTTTTCTTGTGCCTCTTATGATGTTTCAATTGTGCCCTGAGGTTGCGATTGGTATTGGTCATTTGAACCAATTGTTGGAGGGAGTTCACCTTTTCTTGTAGTATTGCATTGTCATGATGAAGATGCTTATCCAAAGTCTTCCTCTCTTCCAATTGTTGTAGTAGCTGATCATTTTCCTATTTTATCTTTTCAATGGTTGGAGAAAGATCATATATCTCAGAGGAGGGCTTGGATTCCTTGAAAGATGTAGAAATTCTATCAATTTTGGGATCTGGGGTAGGCATTTGTGAGGTAGGAGTAACAGGGTGTTTATGGGGATAAGTAGGATCAAATTTTGGCTTTCTATGAGGCTCCAATTCTTTTCCAGACACTTCCCTAAGTATTTTATGATGGATTTCGAGATCAAAGGATACTTGGATAAGTTCCGAAGTGGTCGGGGGTTTTTCATGAGGTTTTCCTCTTGTATTTTGGGTACTCTTTCTAAAATATCCTCTATTGAATTGATTAGCTCCTCTCCTATTTGTGGGAACTACAGGAAAGTCTTGTTGAATTACCTCTTGTAATGTTTTGGGTGTAGGATCGATAGACGTTGAAGGCAATGGGGAGTTAGCAATAGGCTTTTTGGTCTTCTTGCCCGAAGAGGCTACAGGGGTATCAACAAGTTTCTTGGATTTTTGTTCTAGTAAAGGGATATATTGAGTAGGAGGGTTTAGAGTCTTTGGAGAATGGGGTTTGGATGGAGTAATAGTCCTTAGATCAAGTGTTTTCTTACTGGTCTTGATTGTAAGATGAGGGTTTGAAAATTGGTAAATGAACTCATCCCACGTTTTCCCCTATTTTTCCAGCTCGACTAAGATAAGTAGTTTGATGAGGCCATGGTGGAATAGGATGTTATGGGGATTGGTTATGTTCTTCTGTACTTGGGAAGACAAATTCTCAAGACTCTTTAAGAAGTAAAAGGTAAAATTCAATGGCTTATTGAATTGAAAGTGAGCTAATAATCGAAAGTGGCAGGATTTAAAAATAGAATATCTACCTTCACATGTGATCATTCTGGTGATGACTATGAGAGAGTTTATTATCTCATCCTTGATCCATTCCTTGGATTATCCCTTAGCTCTAGAGACATTATGAAACTCATGTTTAAATACCATGTTATAGCTCGCTCATGGAAACTGGTGGTGTTTAAACCAGTGGTCTCCAACTCTTGGGAGCTTTGTGGCTAAGGCAATTGATTCCTCAGAGACCACGAAGGTGAGAGAACCCACACGTGCCATATTTCTATCAAATCTGAGGGATAATTGCATAGAAACACCATTATCGTGGCCCTGCAAATGAGCCAATAATGACCCCCACCTTGCNAGCATAGGATGAAGACTCATACTGTTTGGGCATGGTGACTATGTGGAGAAATGGAAAGAGGGTGGAATTCGACAAAGAATGGACGCAATCAGGCCTGGGATGAGCGCTATTAGATAGAGGGAGAATGTAATTCAGCAGAGGGTGAACACGCTACATAAATGGGATAACCAATTGAGTGATCCCTCTATTTTTTAATGCGCCCAGGGTGGAAACGGTTGCATTCATCACACACAAGTTGCCATGTGTGAGCATGGGTGCGCCGATTTCAAATTTGAAGGTATCTTTTGGGAGGCAATCGAAATGATGAAGAGGTTAAATCAATGTCCAAGTCTTTGAATTGGACATTTGATCAAAAAAATGTTTAAGGATTGTATCATTTAATCTCAATTTCCATTAACTAATTCAAATAAATGCAATTGATTCCTGGTTACCTGAAATTGCAGACATTAACTGATGTATACATCTCATCCAATCCTTCATATGGCACGCCATTTGACACCTCATATGGTCTTCTAAATGGCACATCATAGGAAACTCCATATGTCACTCCATATGGTACCCCTGTGCGAAATGAATTTTATTCCGCCTGTAATGGATGTTTTATCCACAACCTTCAGTCTTAAAATGATTTTGACAGTCATAGTGAATAGGAGCAGAGGAGGGATAAGATTGTTCCATTATTATTTGTTTTTCCATCATTCTCACACAATCCATTTCTCTATCTCGCATATTATAAGTCATGTAATCACAAATCTGTAATGAATAGTCTGTNAAAAAAAAAAACTAAGTGGTCTATCAAAGAAATGTACATCAGTTTATAACACATAGGGAATTAGCATTTTGAAGTAAAATAATTGCTGATATAATAGCCTGTATTATGAAAACAATACACATAAATTTTTACAAAGATTCTACTTCTTCTAGGCAATGTTATCATTTGTCAACTCATGAAACCCATCCCCCACACCTAAGTATTGTGACACCTCACAATAAAAAATATAGGAAATCAGTCAATTCTCCCAATAGACGAAGATTTGCAGCTTGCTAAGTGTAGAGATAAATTTCACAAATCGATCTGACGAGACGGTTAGAAAATGGCCCCACCTATAGGATAGAACATACTATATATAGGTAAGAAGAGGTAGGTGAGAGAGTTTTGAGATAGTCTCAAAGTTAGTTCCCAAGGTAAAATTTATGGAGCTCATTAACCTTGGCTTAACCATACATACTTCATGTCAGCTTTGTCTACAAGTAATGCCGTACATCAGGACAAGTTTAAGATTTAGACTTTTCTTATTATTTTTTGTCATACTACCATCCTCGCTAGGTAGAATGCCCCACTGCCAACAAGCCTATTCAGTACTTCGACGGGTTTACCTAGTCATACCACAGGCCAATACCCCCTGCCAGCAGACATGTTCAATATCCTGATGGGTTAACCTATTACACCCTCAGAGACTGGCCCTCCATCTTTTAATATTTTTAGTATGAGATTGCTTTCTGCAAGAAGATGGGGGGACAACTCTAAAAACAACTTTTTCTTTCTTTTAATTGGGATGGTATTGATGTTAGAGGATGATTTTCCATTATATATTCCTTAGTGATTTTCTTGATGTAAGGGGCACTTAAGAGGACGTGGCCTCTCTAAAGATATGATACAATCAAGCATTTTTAGTGTGTAGTGGATGGTACCATTGGGAAAGAACAGAAAGGTATCTTTAGGCTCAACTCACTTTCTTCTTTTTTTAAGTTATTGTGATGTTTTCATGGCTAACCGCTAATCAGACCTCCTTTTTACTCTTTAATAAAGATACTTTACTCACTTACTCAGGGTTATTGGGGAAACTGTACGAGTGACCTCTAAGCTTGATGGTTACGATATCACTTCCTTATATAGTGGTGAAGGTTTTTACAAGCAACTGCTATTTAAGATGCCTTGAGAAGAAGAAGATGAAAATATTTGCAGAAATATGGCTAATTAAAACAATTCATTATTTGTTTGATGCTTAGCAGACAACAAGGTTCAAGTATAGAAATATTCTGAAGAAAAATTCATGTTTTATATTTCCTTGAAATTGTCTACTGCTTGTGAAATAAATACCTACATAAATCTCTAGAATTGTCTAACAAAATTTCAAAATTATTTAAATATGTATAGCCAAAAATTCAGAAAACATTCAAGAACAAGGGGGGATTTCCCCATCTACTAAGGCCAATTCCTTGTCAGTTGACATGACTTGTAGAAAATATTCTTTGGAAATGGGTCTGTGATAAAGTTTGAGTCGATGTCCATTTACTACAAAGGAGACTTGTCCATTGTCAATTGTTTTGATTTTCACAGCCCCATTGTCATACACGGTGACTACTTCATAAGGACCCAACCACCGAGTGGTGATTTTTCATTTGAAGGTTTTAAATTGGGAATCAAACAACAAAGCCCATTCACCAGGTTGGAAGTGTTTCTTCTTAATAAACTTGTCATGCCACTTATTCCTCTGGTTTTGGACTAATATTGTTCATTGGATAGAATCTTGCCTGATCTCATCCAACTCATTTAATTGTAGGGCCCGTTGTTTCTGAGCCTCATCTAAGTTTAATCCCAATTTTGAGGCAATATGGAAGGTCCTTACTTGGAATTCTATTGGTAGAAGTACTTGTTTCCCGTACACTAGCTCATAAGAGGTATGCCCAATGGTGTTTCTCCACATGGTCCGATATGCCCACAAAGACTCTAGAAGCCTATCATCCCAATATCGATGATGTAATTGAACAGTATTGGTTAAGATAGCTTCCAGAACTTTGTTTTTAGAATCTACCTAACCATTAGCTTGTGGGTGGTATGGAGAAGACTTATAGTGTTTAATCCCATATTTCTTTGTTAGTTCCCTCATCATCTTGTAAGTGAATTGAGTGCCTTGGTCTGTAACAATTTCATGAGGAACACCAAAGGGGGTAAATATGTCTTCATAAATGAATTTGACAACGCATTTTCCTATAGTCCTCAATAGGGATTTTTCCTCTACCCACTTGGTGACATAATCTGTACAAACAAAAATATAGTTTTTCTTACGAGACATGGGTGAAATTGGTCCTACATGGTCAAGGGCCCATTTTTCGAAAGGTTCTATCATAACTTGGGCACACAAGGGAATTTAGTCAGCTGACATGGGTCTTCCTATTCTTTGAAAACTGTCACAACTCCTTACATACTTGGCAACATCCTTGAAAATGCTAGGCCAATAGTAACCTGAATGTAACACCTTATATGTTGTACGTTTGTCAGAAAATTAGCCACCACATGGTCCATCATGACAACTTCATAGGATTTCTGGTATCTCATCCTCTCAGACACATCTACGAATAATCAAATCTGGACATGTACGAAAAAGGTCATGACCAACCCAAGATTAATTGGCACTTTGCGTAATAATTCTATGCTTTTCATGAGGTGAGAAATGAGATGGTAACTTTCTAGTAGCCAAATCATTTTCCATATGTACAAACCATGGGGTATTTACAGAAAGGGAAAAAAGGTGCTCGTCTGGAAAACTATCATCTACGAGAATATCATCATCCTCATTTTTTATTCGTGAAATACAATCATCTACCAAATTCTCCTTTCCAGGTCGGTCAAGAACGATGATGTTAAACTATTGCAATAGCAGGAGCCACCTAGTCACTCGGCCATTAGTTATGGGTTTATTCATGAGAAATCTAATGGTGGAATGATCTCTATGTACAAATACTTTGTAACCTATAATGTAGTGATGAAACTTATTGATAGCATGAACTATTGCCAAGAATTCCTTCTCGGTAACTCTGTAGTTTAACTCGGCAGGGGACAAGTTATTGCTCACAAAATAAATGGCATAGGACTGTTGGTCCTCTTTCTTCCCTAATACTCCTCCTATTTCCATGTCGGAGGCATCAGTGGATATGTGAAATGGGAGAGCCCAATTCCCCCCCCTAAGAAATGGTGCGACAAACAACTTAGATTTTAGGTTCTCAAAGGAAATTTGACACTGCTCAGTCTAAAGAAAATCAACATCCTTTATTAACAATCCAAACACGAGAGAAACAATATTTGTGAAATTTTCAATAAACCGCCGGTAGTATTCGACATGTCCAAGAAAGCTTCTCACCTCTTTTTGAGTCTTGGGGGGTGGAAGTTTGATGATGACCTCAATATTTGCAGGATCGACTTTAATCCCTTCAGATGAGACGTGATGCCCTAGAACCACTCCTTTACTCAACAACATTTTACATTTTTCATGACTTAAAGATAGGTTCATTTCTTGGCATTTGATAAAGACTTTTTCTAAATTATCTAAGGCTTCTTGGTAAGTATTTCCATATACTGTGAAGTCATCCATGTATACCTCCACAAAATTATGAATAAGATCAACAAATATCCCTAGTACTGCTTGTTGAAATGTGGTGGTAGCATTACACAATCCAAATGGTAAGACCCTATAGGAATAGGTGCCCCAAGGACAAGTAAAGGTAGTCTTGTCCTGATCCTCGAGTGCTATGAGAATTTGATTGTACCTTCTATATCCATCTAAAAAGGATAAATATTTCTTTCAAGACATGGTATCCAAAACTTGGTCGATAAAAGGAAGAGGAAAGTAATCCTTTAGAGTGGCTTTGTTGAGTTCCAGGAAATCAACACAAATTCTCCATTTCCTGGTCACTTTCTTTGGAACCACTACAAGCGGGGAAACCCACCTATTGTCAGAGATGGGATGAATAAATCCAACTTTTAATAAATTTTGAATCTCCTCTTTTACTATATCTTTGAGTGTTGGGTTCATCCTTCTCTGGGGTTGCCTAACAAGTGTTACTTCCCCTTGGGTATATATGTGATGGATACATGTGTTAGGGTGTATACCATTCATGTTAGTGTATTCCAGGGTGAATGCCCCTGATTTTTCTTTAAGGACACTTACTAACTACTTTTGTTAGTTTGCATTTAGCCCAGAATTTATATGTAGAAATTTCCCTGGACTAATCTCGTAGGGCAGGGTATAAGATGTGGCAGACTCTTCTAACTCAAAGATGAAATATGTCAAAGACAAAATGGATGGGTCCAATTGTTCTTAAAATTATTCCCCAAACATGTACTCAAATTGGGGAAACGATTGTGGAAAATCAACACACGTGATAGCAGAAATAAACTGGTTTAGCACATTTTCCGTTGTGTTCTCCTGAAGTGCCCAAGAATGATCACTTGGAAACACGGGTTCTTCCCAGTCCTCATTCTCATATGGAAATTCAAGACACCATATATTATCCGTGATAGGTTGGGCTGGAGAGTATATGGTGAGTTTTTGGATAGAAAGTCCATTTGAGATGGTAATTTCTCCCTCTCTACGACCAATAAATGCATTGGTTGTGGCTAACCAAGGTATTCCCAAAATAAAGGGATGGCCTTTGGTAGGATCCTTTGAGTGGATGAAAAGGAAGTCTACTGGGTACTCCCATGAGGATAAAGTAACTATGATATCATCCAAAATTCCTTCAGGTATAACCCTGCTCTTATCTGCTAATTCCAAAATGGTTGGGGTGGGTCTAAGAAGAGGTTTCAACTGTAATTCCTCCAAGGTATTAATGGTCATAAAATTGATGGCTGCCCCTAGGTCTATGAGAGTGTTTCCAATAGAAACCTCATTAATGGTTATGGTCACTACGGGGTTTCCTGGGTTCCCATATTTTTCTACCTTAGGCTTCTCTGATATGTACTCAGAAAGTTCTCCTATCAAATGTACTATTGAAGGATCCTTCTGTTTCCTCCCTGGATTCTTAATACACAATTCTTTGACTACCTTAATGTAGATTGGAATATCTTTAATGGCTTGTAGCAAGGGAATCTTGGCAAAAATATTCTTCAATTCATTCAATATGTCAAATTTCGTTCAGGTGGTAGGTTTCTCGATTACTAATCTTTCTGGATAAGGAGGGGCCTTCATAATTTGTGAAGGTTCATTTTGGGGAATCTTGGGTTATTGGTCCTTAGGAATAATAAATTTTCCCACATAGTGTAATCCATGGGGTTTTTGGGGATTTCCTCTTCTTCTTATTCTTGGATGACTACTGAAGGTCTCTGCCTGTCCAGAACTTTTCCCGACCTTAGTTGAATCTCCTACAATGGAATAGGAGAAATCACATATGTTGGGAAGACCTACATCTCAACATTGTGAAGAGGTTGAGTGGGATTATTATTGGGATTGGGAACTGGTTGTGTCGGTAATAATTTTGGTCTTGGGGAGCTTTAATTATGATATTGTTGTGGTTGTTGTTGTGGAATAGGAGGTAAAGGTGGTGGAACAAAACCTGGCAGAAGTTGTGGAATGTTCAGTGGAAACTGAGGGTAATGATGGTTGGGAATAGGTGGAGCTTGAGGGTTTTCTTGGTTATGCCCTCCTCTCCATCCTTGAAGCCAAGGATGTTGATAATGTGTAAACCAGTTTTTCCAACTTGGTGGGTTCCACTGTTGTGGTTGTTGATAATAGGGTGGAATTTATATGTAGAAATTTCCTTGGACTGATCTCGTAGGGCATGGTATAAGATGTGGCAGACTCGTCTATCTCAAAGATGAAATATGTCGAAGACAAAATGGATGGGTCGAATTGTTCCTGAAATTATTCCCCAAACATGTACTCAAATTGGGGAAAAGATTGTGGAAACGCAACACATGTGATAGCAGAAATAAACTGGTTTAGCACATTTTCCATTGTGTGCTCCTGAAGTGCCCAAGAATGATCACTTGGCAACACGGGTTCTTCCCAGTCCTCATTCTCATATGGAAATTCAAGCCACCATAGATTATCCATGATAGGTTGGGATGGAGGGTATATGGTGAGCTTCTGGATAGAAAGTATATTTGAGATGGTCATTTCTCCCTCTTTACAGCCAATAAATGCATTGACTGTGGATAACCAAGGTCTTCCCAAAATAATGGGATGGACTTTGGTAGGATCCTTTGAGTGGATGAAAAGGAAGTCTACTGGGTACTTCCATGAGGATAAAGTAACTATGATATCATCCAAAATTCCTTCAGGTATAACCCTGGTCTTATCTGTTAATTCCAAAATGGTTGGGGTAGGTCTAAGAAGAGGTTTTAACTATAATTCCTCCAAGGCAGTAATGGTCATAAAATTGATGACTGCCCCTAGGTCTATGAGAGTGTTTCCAATAGAAACCTCATTAATGGTTATGGTCACTACGGGGTTTCCTAGGTTCCCATATTTTTCTACCTTAGACTACTCTGATACGTACTCAGAAAGTTCTCCTATCAAATGTATTGTTGGAGGATCCTTCTGTTTCCTCCCTAGATTCTGAATACACAATTCTTTGTCTACTTTACTGTAGATTGGAATATCCTTAATGGCTTGTAGCAAGGGAATATTGGCACAAATATTCTTCAATTCATTCAAGATGTCAAATTCTGGTCGAGTGTTAGGTTTCTTGATAACTAATATTTCTGGATAAGGAGGGGCCTTCGTAATTTGTGAAGGTTCATTTTGGGGAATCTTGGGTTCTTGTTCCTTAGGAATAATAACATCTTCCCACCTAGTTTCATCCGTGGGTTTTTTGGGGATTTCCTCTTCTTCTTCTTCCAGGATGACTACTGAAGGTCTCTGCCTATCCATAACTTTTCCCAATCTTATTTGAATCTCATGCAATGGAATAGGAGAAATAACATATGTCGGGAAGGCCTGCATCTTAACATTGTGAAGAGGTTGAGTGGGCTTATTATTGGGATTGGGCACTGGTTGTGTCAGTAATAATTTTGGTCTTGGGGAGCTTTAATTATGATATTGTTGCGGTTGTTGTTGTGGAATAGGAGGTAAAGGTGGTGGAACAAAAA
This sequence comes from Picea mariana, assembly GCA_032191745.1. Lineage (NCBI taxonomy): Eukaryota > Viridiplantae > Streptophyta > Pinopsida > Pinales > Pinaceae > Picea > Picea mariana. The sequence goes on along the minus strand of JASDQU010305544.1, from coordinate 14,531 downwards.
CTGGCAGAAGCTGTAGAATGTTCGGTGGAAATTGAGGGTAGTTTCGGTTTGGTTTCCAACTTCTTCTCCCTCCTCATGTCTTACATTATTGTGATCCTCCTGATCATCCATACTGGTTTGGTTTCCAAAAAGAGAGTACCTAGGTGGTTTTATCCTTGAAGAGAACAAAGTATCCAAAGGTTCTTGTCTAATAAATGTATCCCTCTGATAGGAAGGTCTTCCTACTGCTTGGATGTCTGGGACTCTACTTGAGTCGGTTGAGATTACCAGTGCCAAAGTTTTTGTCTCAATTTGAGAAACAATTATATTGGCTGAACTACCAAACAAGGTATTCACTTGTCCAGGGTCTATGATGTCTTCAAAGTTAGGATCTCCTGATGGTGGTGAGAAAACAAAGGTTGTGTTGGTTGGTTCTGTGGAAGGCTTGAGTGGTCTTGCCTCCTGTCCCACTATTATTGATGTTTCGATTTTTTTTCTATAGTGCTCCCTATTTTAGTCTCTTCGGAGACTGCTTTAGCTCTTTGGGTTGAGCTAGCTCCTGCTTTTCAATATTGGTCTACGGATTTTGTGATTGGAATGTTCCTTCCCCCAAAAAGGTCGGAAGGAACCTTAGTTGAAAGGTCTAATTTGGTTTTAATGTATCTGCCCTTTGGGTCCCTAGGCATGTTCATGAAAGAAAACAAGAAGAAAAACTACCATTGGGTTTGGGGGAACTTGCTATAACAGATGCACATGTTCTTACCTCTCATCTTAAAGTTCCCCCGACACCAAACTAATGCTAAGGTTTAGAAATGATCTATCTCCTAATTATTTCCTACCTTGAGACAACTCCCCGGCAACGACGCCAAAAATGATGGGTGTTTTATATGCACTAAAAACCCTCAATTAAATTGTCAACCCATGGTAAGTAAACTTAGAGTTGTAGCACTATATGTGCCAAGGAAGAAAGGCTAGAGGTAGTATAGTCTAACTAAGGAAATGGTCTATCTAAGGGCTAATCTACTTAAGCAAAGACTATCAATGAGAAAACCCTATCAAGGAGCTTAAACTATTTATCCTAAGTAACTTTTAAACAACGAATCAATGGATTGTCCTAAGAAAGCAAATGAAAACTCTACTTTGAAAAAATCAACTTAATCAATAAAATGAGCAAAATAAAGCCATCTATTTAATCTATTCAACTTAATGAACAATAGCAATAACAAACTAATCTGATCAATCTATTCAAAATCAATGAGCATCAACAAGTAAACAAGCAGACAAGTAGGCAACTACCCTATTAAAACTTATGCAGCAAGTAAACTAATCGAAACTACTCAACAGGTAACTAATCAAACTATTAGCAAGTGAAATCTATTATTAAGATAAAACTCATAATTACTTCTAATCTACAAAGGGAAATCTTAACCTATTGAATTAAAAGCATCATGACAATATTCAAAGATTAATCAATAACTACTCTTTAATCTACAATAACAAGAAAACTTTAAATATAATGATCATGATTATGTCTTTGGTGTCTTATGACACCATGATTGCATCTAACAACTAGTGATAACTCAAGAGGGATAAATTCAATATTAAATTCTATAGCGAAATGAAAAGTATGAATCAAGCAATGTAACGAGAACTTATCCATTATAGAAGAAATATCAACTACCCTGAAAATCCATGTGATCCTTCAATTTATG